>CAUJNA010000601.1:172267-188568 GCA_963377175.1 Effrenium voratum | reverse complement strand
CAGCTTCCGGGTTGGGTGAGTTGTCTTCTGCGGGGAATGGAGGCGAGTCAGCTTCCGGGGGGGCGAAGGGGGGGATGGGGGCGAGTCAGCTTTGGAGTTGGGTGTTGTTGTTGTCTACCTTTTTTTTTGGGGGGCGGGGGCGAGTCAGCTTCCGGGGGTGCGAAGGGGAATGGGGGTGAGTCAGCTTTGAAGTTGGGTGAGTTGTCTTCTGCGGGGAATGGAGGCGAGTCAGCTTCCGGGGGGGCGAAGGGGGATGGGGGCGAGTCAGCTTTGGAGTTGGGTGTTGTTGTTGTCTACTTTCTTTTTTTGGGGGCGAGGGGCGAGTCATCTTCTTCCGTTTGGCTTGCCCAACCTCGTTTGACACATGTCAGGAAGTGTGCTCTGTCAGGTAGTGTGCTCTGCCAGGAAGGAATTTTGTCAGGCAGGGATTTTGTCAGGCAGGCATTTTGTCAGGAAGGGATTTTGTCAGGAATTTTGTCAGGCAGGAATTTTGTCAGGCAGGGATTTTGTCAGGAAGCGGGCTCTGCCAGGAAGCGGGCTCTGCCAGGAAGGAGAGTCAGCTTTGGAGTTGTGTGTGTTGTCTACTTTCTTTTTTTGGGGGCGGGGGGCGAGTCAGCTTCTTCCGTTTGGCTTGCCCAACCTCGTTTGACACATGTCAGGAAGTGTGCTTTGTCAGCAATTGTGCTCTGTCAGGAAGGGATTTTGTCAGGAAGGAATTTTGTCAGGCAGGAATATTGCCAGGAAGGGATTTTGTCAGGCAGGGGTTTTGTCAGGCAGGAATTTTGTCAGGAAGGGATTTTGTCAGGCAGGAATTTTGTCAGGAAGGGATTTTGTCAGGAAGGAATTTTGTCAGGAAGGGATTTTGTCAGGAAGCGGGCTCTGCCAGGAAGCGGGCTCTGCCAGGAAGGAGAGTCAGCTTTGGAGTTGTGTGTGTTGCCTACTTTCTTGTTTTGGGGGCGGGGGGCGAGTCAGCTTTGGAGTTGTGTGTGTTGTCTACTTTCTTTTTTTGGGGGGGCGGGGGCGAGTCAGCTTCTTCCGTTTGGCTTGCCCAACCTCGTTTGACACATGTTGTGCTCTGTCAGGAAGTGTGCTCTGTCAGGAAGGGATTTTGTCAGGAAGGAATTTTGTCAGGCAGGAATTTTGCCAGGAAGGGATTTTGTCAGGCAGGGATTTTGTCAGGCAGGAATTTTGTTAGGGGATTTTGTCAGGCAGGAATATTGTCAGGAAGGGATTTTGTCAGGAAGGAATTTTGTCAGGAAGGGATTTTGCAGGGAGGAATTTTGTCAGGCAGGAATTTTGTCAGGCAGGAATTTTGTCAGGAAGGAATTTTGTCAGGAAGCGGGCTCTGCCAGGAAGCGGGCTCTGCCAGGAAGGAGAGTCAGCTTTGGAGCTGTGTGTGTTGTCTACTTTCTTTTTTTGGGGACGGGGGGCGAGTCAGCTTTGGAGTTGTGTGTGTTGTCGTCTTCTCTTTTTCGGGGGCGCGAAGGGGACGGGGGGCGAGTCAGAATCGGGGGCGCGGAAGGGGTGCAGAGCACTCTTCTTTGCAGAGCACGCTTCTTTGCAGAGCACACTTCTTTGCAAAGCACACTTCTTTGCAGAGCACGCTTCTTTGCAGAGCACTCTCCTTTGCAGAGCACGCTCCTTTGCAGAGCACACTCCTCTGCAGAGCACGCTCCTCTGCAGAGCACGCTCCTCTGCAGAGCACGCTCCTCTGCAGAGCACGCTTCTTTGCAGAGCACACTTCTTTGCAGAGCGCACTTCCTCAAAACTGATTTTTCCTGAAAAGGAGCTGAGCAGGGTCCGGGAATTCCCCCCCGCGCAATGCCTCAACACTGTTTTTTTTCTCCCGAAAAGGGTGGCTTCAGAGTCCGTGAATTTCCCCCTCACCCTGAAAAACGCCTGAAAGCCAGTTTTTTTTCGCTTGACCAGGATCAGGCAAGTGTGATCAAACAGTTTTTTTGCCCCAAAACGGGTCCGACCGAGGTTCCCTGGACGCATGAACGCCTCAAAAAAACCAGTATTTTTTAAACAAGGCTAGTCGAGGGTCCTGGGCCTCGGAGGCGCTAGGAAGTCGTCCAGCTGCCTCACAGCCGCCAGCCTGCCCCGTCTCGTCAGTCGGCCCGCCGCGTTGCCGCTGCCCTGCGGCGCCGGCCCAGCTTCAGCAGGGTCCCCCGGCCCTCGGTGCTGCGGACGGTCATGGAGTCCACTGCGCCCAGCTGCTGCACGTCGCCGTGCTGAGGGTTGAAGCTCCTCGCTTGTTGTGCTGGAACTTGTCGGCGTTGTCTTGGAGGACCCTGAACTCTGTGGCCGGCTGCTTCTCCACGTCCTCGAGCGTTGTAGGCCCCGGCCGCCCGCTCAAAGTGGTCGCTCCACTGCCCGCCCTTGCGCGCCACCCTCGTGGCCAGGTCCTTCTTCAGCGTCTGGACGCCCGGTCCACCACGGCCGTGGCGTTGCGGTCCTCGGGCCGCTTCGTGCGGTGCACGGCTTCGGGCAGCTCCCGGTCCAGCGTGGCGAACTCGTTGCGCAGGTCTGTCGTGACCACAAAGTTCTTGTCGTCCCCGGCGGCCTCCTGGGTGAAGACGTCCATCACCACCAGGCCGTACCTCGTCTTCCCCCGGGTGTTCTGGCTGAAGTCGATGAGGTCGGCCTGCAGCCGGTCGTTCGGCCCCTCGGTGGCCGACTTGCCCAGCGCGCGCGGCCGGGGCGCCTGCACCTGCCGGCCCACGTTGGCCTTCAGCGCCTCAACGGCCATGGCCTGCGTCACGTCGAGGTCACGCTGCCTCGCAAGTCCGTACAGCTTCCGCGGGTCACGCACGTTGAAGTCGTCGGACAGGTCCCTCAGCGCCTCCATTTTACTTGTTCTTCGGCCCGCGCTGTGCCTGCCAGGCTTCCACCTCGTCCAGCAGCACGCTGGTGAGGTGCGAGTAGTCGAGGGTGACCATCTCCGTGCCGTCGCGGTGCCTGTCAGGTTCTTCCACTTCGTTCCTGCAAAGTCGTCCGAGGCGAAGCCCAGCCTCAGGTCCTCGTTCATGTCCGGGCGTTTGTACTGCTTGGCCTCCACGGAGTCACGCTTGAGCTCCGCCACGTCGGCCTCGGCCATCTCCGTCTTCACCCGGCTGTCCGACAAATTCGTGAAGCTCGTGTTGCAGACCACGTTGCCCGTGTTGCCTGCGATCACGAGGCAGCCGGGGTTCCTCTGGTTCGTGGTCAGGGACAGCTGCGTCGAGAGGCTCTTCGTCTGCACCAGCGCCTCGTCGTTGATCATGATGAGCTCGCACTGGTGCGCCCCGCCGTCCCGCTCCAGGAAGACCCTGGCGCTCTGGTTGCCCAGCAGCCGCAGCTCCGGGCCGCTGTCGGGGGCCGCGCTGTTGTTGGACACTTGCAGCTTGCTCCAGCCCGCCCAGTTCTTCGTCAGGAAGAGATCGTCCGAGAAGTCTGAGGCGTTGGTCACGGTGAGCGTGTTGGACGCGAAGAGCTGCGGCGCGGAGACCGTGCCCGAGCTCGTCACGTCGCCGCACACCACGCTGCCCGCCGACACTCCGCCGCTCGTGGCCGTGAAGGTGCAGTCCAGGCTCTCGCAGTCCAGCGGGCCCGTGGAGGCCGCCCCCGTGATGGTCAGCGTGGCGCCCGTGACCGCCCCGCTGGCTGCGAAGCTCGCCGCCGTCGCTGCGCCCGAGGCCGTCAGCGTGCCCGTGGACACGTCGCCCACCGTGGTGAAGTTCCCGGCGTTGGCCGTGTTGTTGATGGGTCAATGTGCTGCCGGTGATTCCGGTGGCCGAGCTCAGCAGGCCCACGCTGGCCGCCCCGGTGATGCTCAGCGAGCTGCCTGACACGGCGCCCGTGGACGTCAGCGTGGCTCCGGCGACGGTGAGCGCTGCGCAGGAAATGGCGCCCGCGGCGTCCACGCCCGTCGTGAACACGTCCGTGCAGTTCACGTCGTTGTACAGCAGCTGGTCGCAGCCCACGTTGCCCTGCGCGGTGAGTCCGTCCAGCGTGGCCGAGCCCGTGAGGGCCAGCGAGTCGGCCAGCAGGTCCGTCACGGAGACCGACTCTCCCTCGTAGGCCGAGGCCCTGATCTGCATGCTGTACAGGTCCAGCGTGCCCGCCGACTGCTGCACCAGCCCGGGGATCGACCCGCCGAAGTGCAGCTTTGCGACTCCGCCCGGCGGCGCCGAGAAGTCCAGGCGCGCCGTGCTCCAGACGCCCTGCAAGGCCGTGCCGAGGAAGGTGCCGGTGACGCCCGCGTAGTCGTTGTCGGCCGCGCTGACGTACATCACCAAGTTGGAGGCCGTGCCCAGCGAAGGAGTAGCGTCTCCCCGGCGTCAGGGTGCAGGTGCGCACAATGTTCCAGGCGAAGGCGCTCAGGGTCTGGAGGCCGGCGACACAGCGGAGGAGGAGGACACGGCGGCCTCGGCCCTGCTGCTGAAGCACGAGTTCCTCGACGGAGGGGCCGACGACGTCACGCTGGCCACCCTGGGCGAGGTGCTGCTGGAGCCCACGCTCACCACGTTAGGCAATTTTCTCCCCAAAGTGCAGCTTCGCAACTCCGTTTGGCGGCACGGTGAAGTACATCTTGGCCGTGCTCCAGGCGCCCTCGTCTCCCGCGAAGCTGCCGTACAGGGGGTCGTAGACGTTGTCTGCCTCGGACATGTGCGCCACGAAGTTGGAGGCCGTGCCGAGCCGGTACCGGCAGGCGAAGATTGTAGGCGCGCACGATGTTCCACGGGTTCACTGCCAGGGTCAGGGTGTAGCCGTCCACGCTCACTGCGCCCGCGGTGTGGGTTGCCAGGACCACGCTGCAGCCGCTGCTGGGGCGAACCGTCCAGTTTGACAGCGAGACGTCCGTGGGGGCCAGGATCTGCCCACCCATGGCGGCCACCACCTCGTCGGCCCCTCCGTCGTCCGGAAAGCGCACTGCTATTTGCAGGGCCGAGGCTGCCTCCGTGACTCCGAGCTTGCCCGCAAGGAGGCCGTCCACTTGTGCGATGGTGTAGTAGCTGAGCAGGGCGGCGGCGATGCTCGAGGCCGTTGCCGTGTCCTGGTCGGCGGCCGAGCGGTACGCCGCCAGCGCCGAGGTGATTTGGTTGGTTGTGAACACGTCCTGGTCCGGGCCCGTCCGGTAGGCCAGCAGCGCGCCCGTGATGGCGGCCTGCGTCTGCGTGTCCTGCGCGCTTGCCGTGCGGTAATCTCCCAACAGGGCGCCCGCTTGTGAGGAGGTGTAGTAGGCCAGCAGCGCGGCCGAGATGGCGCTGGTCGTCTCCGCGTCCTGCGCTGTGCCCGTTCGGTAGTCTCCCAACAGGGCGTTCACTTGTGAGGAGGTGTAGTAGGCCAGCAGCGCAGCCGCAAGGGCCGCGTCCGCCGCTGCGACGGAGTAACAGTCTGCCGTGACGCTCAGCGTGTCGTCGCCGTTGGCCAGCGCAGCAGAGAGAGGAGCCTCCAGATGCAGGTTGCGAACGACGTTGCTTCCGCGAACGAGCTCCCAAGTTGTGAAGCCCGCCCAGGCCGGCGCGTTAACAACTCCGCTGCCGGAAAGCTGCAGGGCGGCGAGCTCCGCGAGGATTGCGTCGAGGGCGCTCTGGAGCGCGGTCTTGCTGGCGGAGAGCGCGGCGTTCGTGGCGTACGAGGCCAGCAGCGTCGCGTCGGCCTTGCCCCCCTGGAGCGCCGTGATGCTGGCGTCACGCTGCGCTGCGACGAAGGCCTCGGTGGCGAGACCCAGCGCTGCATTTGCTATCTTGGCGTCCACCTCCAGCGGAGTGTCCAGCCCGTCCACCGTGGAGAGCAGGGAGGCCAGCGCGCTGGCGTCCGCCTTGCTGGCGAGGCGGCGTCCAGGGCTGCCGTGGTGACTGCGCCCAGGAGGGCCGCCGCTATCTTAGAGTCCACCTCCGAGAGCAGGGCGTACGCGGTCAGCGCGCTGGCGTCCGCCTTGGAGGCCTGCAGCCCCAAGATGGAGGCGTCTTGGCTTGCGAGCTTGGAGGCCAGCGCTGCGTGACGGCCCCCAGGAGAGCGTTGGCCACCTTGGTGTCGACCTCCAGCGGCGTGATCCTCGCCGCTATGTCTAGGGAGTGCTGGTCCACCACCGTCTTGAGGCCGTAGTTGGCCGCCACCGTGGCCAGCGTGGCGTTGTTGGCCGAGGCGATGGAGCCGTTCATGGCCGCCGTGGTGCTGTAGTTGGACAGCTTCAGGTCCACGCCGTCCGGGGTGCTCTTCGTGGCCACCACGCCCTCCAGCACGTCGAAGGCCGACTGGTCTGCCTTGTTGGAGAGACCCGTGGTCAGCGAGCTCTGCAGCGCGGCGATGCTGCTTCCGTGCGCGGCCACCTGTCCGTCCGTGGTGGCCAGTGGCCAGGGGCGCAATTGCCGGCGCCAGCGCGCTGCTTTCCAGCTTTGAGGCCAGCTCTGCGGTGACCCGGTCGTCCAGCGACTGGATGGCGGCTTGCCGGAGGCTGCCGTGTTCACCGCCAGGTCTGTCACTTGCGCGTAGGGCGTCAGAGCGAGGGCCAGCTGCCCTGCAGTGACGTGCGTGCCGTCTGTTACCTCTCCGCCAGGACTGTTGCCGGTGACAGGTCCTTCAAACATGTTTTCCTTAGGAGTCGTTGCGCAAAGTCGGCCCCTGGAAAAAGCTTCTCCGCAAGTACGTGTCACCCCGCGACACAGTCCGGAAAGCGAGGCCGGCTCCGCGGCTTCGGTCTTGGAGCGAGGCCGGCTCCGCGGCTTCGGTCTTGGAGCCCGCACCAGGCCCGCACCAGGCCCGCACCAGGCCCGCGCCAGGCCCGCACCAGGCCCGCGCCAGGCCCGCGCCGGTTTTTTGGAAGTTCCGTGGCTACAATGATTTGACCGGTGGCGCCGGTCAATCGCAAGACCTGCGCAAGACGCTCGAAATTTGCTGGACAAATCACCGTAATTTGCTGGACAAATCACCGTAATTTGCTGGACAAATCACCGAATTTTTCGGTAAACTGTTTCGACAGTTTACCGAAAAATTCGCCTCGAGACCGTCCTTGGGTGGCGCGGGCTCGGCAGGCTGGTGCGCTTGCCGCCACATAGCGTGTGCTCGGCTACCAGGACATGAAGTGAAGGACAACATCCTTCATTTCTGATACCTATAGTGTACCGCAGAAACTATGCACGGCGTACATAGTTTCACCGGTCAAATAAAAAGCGTGCTACAGTCGTCGTCCCACGCGACAACTGGAATTTCACGGGACAACTGGATTTTTTTCCTGGACCTCGGGTGGCGCAAGCGCGGCCGGGTTGAGGCTTCTATGCCGGGCAGGTGTTGCGGCAGCGGAGGCTTCTATGCCAAGCAGGGATGTGGCGCGGCAGGGGGCTCGCTTGAAATGCAGCCTGGAGCCAGTGTCCGATATAATCGGACACTGCTTCGTAGTTGGTGATAACATATGAGACATCATCAGCTGCGTGCCTGGCACGCTAGGTATCGAAGCCACGTCGGCGGGCTGGCGCGGCTCACAGAAATGTGACGCTTGAAAGCATAAGTGGCACTTATGCTTTCGAAGCGGCCGGGTGGTGGAACGCATTGAAACGAACCCACTTCGAAAGCATAAGTGGCACTTATGCTTTCGAGCGGCGCGCTTGGTATCGAAGCCACGTCGGCGGGCTGGCGTGGCCAGGGTCGCGCCTCTGCAGAAAGTGCCTGACATCCTCACAAAAAAATGTCGAGGATGGACACCGGTGGCGCCTTGAGCCAATTTTGGCTCAACGTGCCACCGCCGGGTGGCGCGGCCGGGAGGCTTCTATGCCGGGCAGGTAGCGCGGCAGGAATGTGGCGCGCTAGGTATCGAAGCCTCGGCGGGCTGGCGCGGCTCCGATGCCGGGCAGGAATGTGACTCGAAAGCACAAGTGGCACTTGTGCTTTCGAAGTGCCTCGGAACTGGAAACAGGCACCAACCATTTTTTGGGTGGTGCCCGTGTGGAGTTCCGCTGCAGACTGCGCCGCGCGAAGACACACAACTAGAGAAATCAATGAGTCAGCTTCGGTGAGTCAGCTTCGGTGAGTCAGCTTCGGGCGCGGTGAAGACACGCTTCTTTGCAGAGCACGCTCCTCTGCAGAGCACTCTCATTTGCAGAGCACGCTTCTTTGCAGAGCACTCTCCTTTGCAGAGCACGCTTCTTTGCAGAGCACGCTTCTTTGCAGAGCACGCTCCTTTGCAGAGCACTCTCCTCTGCAGAGCACGCTTCTTTGCAGAGCACGCTCCTCTGCAGAGCACGCTCCTTTGCGGGGATGGAGACGAGTCAGCTTCAAGAAGTCAAATATTTTCTGTCTGTGAAGACACACAACTAGAGAAATACATGAGTCAGCTTCTGGTGAGTCAGCTTCGGGCGCGGTGAAGACAGAGATATCCTTTGCAGAGCACGCTCCTGTGCAGAGCACGGATCCTTTGCAGAGCACGCTTCTTTGCAGAGCACGCTCCTTTGCAGCGCACGCTCCTTTGCAGAGCGCCTTTGCAGAGCACGCTCCTTTGCAGAGCACACTCCTTTGCAGAGCACGCTCCTTTGCAGAGCACGCTCCTTTGCAGAGCACGCTCCTTTGCAGAGAACGCTTCTTTGCAGAGCACGCTCCTTTGCAGAGAACGCTTCTTTGCAGAGCACGCTCCTTTGCAGAGCACGCTCCTTTGCAGAGCACGCTTCTTTGCAGAGCACGCTCCTGTGCAGAGCACGCTTCTTTGCAGAGCATTCTTCTCTGCAGAGCACGCTTCTTTGCAGAGCGCGCTCCTTTGCAGAGCAGGCCAAGCTCTCTCTTTAGAGGGGGTTTTCCAAATGGATTCTATTCTACCTGAGAGGCTTCTAGCACTCGTCCGTCCAACGACCTCGTCCTGCGAAGGATTCAAAGTCTGCGTGGAGGCGTGTGGCTGCAAAATAATGACCCCTAGATATGCGCAGCAATTTGGCTCCAGGTTGCATTTCAAGCGATGTCAAGCTTTGCCAAAGGAAACCCCTTTTCCTTTTTTTTTTGGACCCCTTTTTTTGGGACCCCTTGTTTTCTTTTTTTTGTTTTTTTCTTAGCCGTGCAAAGGTTGGCTCGCTTGAAATGCAACCTGGAGCCAAATTGCAAGCATATACGCAGCGTTTTAGACTTCGAATCCTTCGCAGGACGAGGTCGTTTCCTGGACGGACGAGTGCTAGGAGCCTCTCAGGTAGAAGAGAATCCATTTGGGAAACCCCCTCTAAAGAGAGAGGGCTCGCCTTGCAGAAACGCAGCTGCGGGATATCTAGAAGTCGTTATGTTGCAGCCACACGCCTGCACGCAGCGTTTTAGGTTTTTTGAATTTTTGCTATGTTCTGTGTTTGCGCTTTTGCGCGGCGCAGTCTGCAGCCCGGGCCATTAAGAAGCTTATGCTTACGCCGCCCGTTGCAAATCGGACCTCCCAAGGGTTAACTCAAAGGGCGGCAAGTCCCCCGCCAAGTCCAAAGGCCGTGGCAAGCCCCAGCCCAGTTTTCCAGCTTCCCTGCAGGGCAAAGGGCTGAAGGGCCGCAACAAGCAGGGCGAGCCAACATGGAACGGCCCTGCCAGAAGAAGCCGTGCCAGTTGAAGCATCAGTGCATGAAGTGCTTTAGGCCTTGCCCCTTCACCTTGACCCTGTGACCCAAGCCAAGCCGGCCAATTCCGCTAATGCTTTGGCTTGCGGGTCATTCAGCTTTGGCTGTTCCGCTGCAAAGCCCGTTTTGCCGACACCGTCCCTTTCTTTTCCAAGTCAGCCAGCCGTCTTCTCCTTCCCTTTCACAACCAATTCGGCTCCTACGTGCCTGCTGGGTTCGCCTACAAGCTCTTCCCAAGGCCCCTGTGCCTTCTCCCCTTGCGGGTGCTTTTCCTTGTGCCTGGCGGGTGTGCCCCGTGCACCCCGCCGTTTTCCAGGTTGCTGTTTCCTTTCTTACCCATACCCCAGGCACACCACTCAGGTGCCCCTTGCCATACCTTCCAAAGCCTTGCCTGCCAGAAGACCATGCTTTGCCTTCGGTAGAATCTTTGCACACTTACGTGCTTGATGCCGGCTGGTGGTAATCGCACCCCTGTGCGGCACTGCTTTCCAAGCAAGGGATATTTCAGCTTTCAGCAATGGGCGGCGCGTTGCAAACCCACTCCGTTCAGCATCCAGACGGTTTGCCTTCGCTTGCAGAACCTCACCAGTGCCAACACACCTTTACGCGTTCGCCAGCATGGTATACCTTGGCTTATTGAGAACCCTACTCGCAGTTATATGTGCTTCCATGATAAGCCGATTTACAGACAGAGGTCAACTTTTGCGCTTATGGGGTGCCCGCCGCAAGCGCACTCTGTGAAAGGTGCTCCCACCTGGTTACAGGCGGTAATCATTTCCATGCCCCATGGAAAGATTCCTTGGGAATTTACACAGCGGAGAAGGCCGCTTACCCACTGCCTTTTTGCCACGCCATTTGCCAATTACTGAGGACTCTTTGCCCCGCACAGCCGCCCCAGGCCGGTGTTTGCAGTGGCGAGATGATGCACCCTCGCTCGTGGGTCTTTCCAAATTTGCCTTTTCCCTTTGACTTGCAATTGTTTCCGCAGGACCTTTTCGACACGGCATGGTTTCGAGGCAAGCGGCTACCATCAGGCCCTTGGCCAAAAGGCTCGGTGCTACCATTGCACCCGCCCGAAGCTGCTCAAGGTCAGTTTTGGGCTGCCTGGCGTACAGCACCCGGCCAATCTTTTGCCCCCTCTTGGCCAATCATTGGAGGAGGCAGTCGATTTCGTTGCAACATGTACCACGATGCCCTGTCACTGTGGGCAGTGCGGCTCAACAGCTTGCCGAAGAGTTTGCTCCGCGTCAGAGGCGGCTTCTCGCCTCTTGTGATGCGCATGTCGCTCGCGTCAACGCCAAGAAGCGCACTGTGTTGCTCAAGCACGCCTTGCAATCAGGACACGGCCATCGCGGACGAACTTGCTGCCGGGTTTCCGTTGTTTGGCTGGCTGCGTGAGTCATTGGAGCTGCCCAGGCACCCACAACCACCTGCGGTGGACATTGCCTCCTTAGAGCGCATGGCCCCGGCTTTGAAGGCCCGCGCCTTGGCACGTTGTCAGCCTACGGATGATCAGGTGGCAGACCAGACCCTGTTTGACACTACTCCGCGGAGTTGCAGCAAGGTTGGCTCGCTTCCGTCATCAGCCCTCGTTTCTATGTTTTGCAGTCTGACAAGTGCCGGCCTATTGATGACTTTACGTTCAATCTTTTGAACTCTGCCGTCGGTTCGGCCAACAAGGTCGTCTTGCATGACACAGATTTCATCGCTGCTTTGCTCAAGAGGTGTTGCGGCTACACGGAGGTGCCTTGGCGTGGACCCGCCTTCGACCTTCAGGACGCCTATCGTCAGCTGGCAATTGCACCGGCGCACCGGGCACAACCATTCATTTGTGTGTACGAGCCGCAGCATGGCCCGCGGTGCTACCGTATGCTGACCATGCCCTTCGGCAGCTCAGCCTCTGTTTACGCCTTCTTGCGCACTAGCCTAGCCATTCATGCACTTGGCACTCGCCTTTTTCGCCTGCCCTGGACTTGTTTCTGCTCACCTACGCTGCCACGCACCTGATTCAATCCCTTTTCACCTTGCTGGGTTTTCAAGTCAGTGGCAAGCCTTCCAAGAACCCGCCTTTTGCAGCCGTGTTTCAGGCGCTTGGGGTTCAACCTCACACGATCCCCTTCAGGAGTCTTCGAGTGGCAAACACTGAGGCCAGAGTCCAATTCCTGGCTTCTAGCTTGCAAGAGCTTTTGACAAGCCATTCCCTCTTGTGCAAGGAAGCTCGCAAGTTGCGAGGCCGCATGCAGTTTGCCCTATGGTCAATTATCGGGACGATACCACTCGAGATGTCTCTCATCTTTGCATGAGCTTTCTGCCCTGGCGCCGGGCTCTCGAGCCCCTTCATCGCTTGTGAAGATTTTGGAGCGCTGTTTGCATTCTCTTGTCCATTCCATGCCCAGAGCAATCAGCAGCAAAGACCGCCTCGTTTGGCATATTTTCACAGATGGTGCCTTGGAGGCTTCCAAGCCCTCCATAGGAGGAGTCCTTGTGGACTTCTTTGGGCAGCCCCGCTTTCATTTTTATTTTGAGCCCCCAGCTCTTTCAGTTCTTGCGACCTTTGGATCTCACTGCATTTTGCACCTCGAGATCCTTCCCATTTTGATGGCACTTCACCTCTGGCCAGACCTGCTCTCAGGCACGGCCATTTTCTTTCATGTGGACAACGAAGCTGCCCTCCATTCCCTCGTTCGCATGTCCTGCGACAACCACGCGGCCGACAAGCTCGTCCAGCATTTCCTACGCCTTGAGCAACGGATGACCTTCGATCCGTGGATCCACCGGGTCCCTACCCAGGTGAATGTTGCCGACGCCCCCAGTCGAGGCGATGAGTCTCAATTACTCTTCTTGAGATCCCAAAAGTCCCACGTTACACCAACCATTTGGAACAGTCTTTGGAGCGAGCTGCAGTTGTAAAATTTGCTCGCTGTTTTGCCATTTCATTTCTCACGCATGTCTTGCGCATAGTTTGCCAATCATGCTTTTCTTCACACATGTATTCGTTTGCAGTTTCCGTCCGCTTGTGCCGCCTCAGGTGACTACACACGGTCGAGCACTCAGTGCAGGGGGTGCGTGCGAGTTCTCGACATGGGGCGCTTGCCTGCCCTCACCCCCTGTGGCCTTCTTGGGGGACCCCCCTCTTTTCGGGTGTGAGTCCCCCCTTTCTGAGAAGGACCTTTCCTTACCTTTGATGCTCTACCCCGTGTGCTGAAAAGGAGTGCTTGCGCTCAAGGTTCCTTTGTCAAGTATTTTTGAGAGACTCAAGCTGCTTAAGGGCACCAGGTATAAGGATTGCTAGTGCTTGCACTCGCGGCGTTATACTGGTGCCCTTAACTGTTGAGTTGCAGCTTGAGGCTCAAACCTTTCCTTTCCTTGCAATTTCAGGGCCTTAGATTTTCTCCCACCCGCCCACCCAGGTTGGATGAGTGAGTGGCTACGCCTGCCACACCCAGTGGCTTACCTTTCAGTCTAGGTTCGGGCGGGGCGCTTGCCTGCCCTCACCCCCTGTAGCCTTCTTGGGGGACCCCCCTCTTTTCGGGTGTCTTTTTTTTGGGGGTCCCCCCTTTCTGAGAAGGACCTTTCCTTACCTTTGATGCTCTACCCCGTGTGCTGAAAAGGAGTGCTTGCGCTCAAGGTTCCTTTGTCAAGTATTTTTGAGAGACTCAAGCTGCTTCAGGGCACCAGGTATAAGTGTATGAGTTGCAGTTTGGGGCATGGGACTCAGAAGAACCAAAAGCTGGTTTATGTCACCGAGTTTGGCAAGCATTATCACCAAGCAGATTGCAAGTGGATTCGCAAGCGGCGTGTGAAGACTGTTGCTGAGAGTGATGCGGTGAAACAGCACTTCAAGAAGTGCCACAGCTGTCACTACATCATGCGTGAGCCCTTTTCAGATGCACCTGTGCCAAATGTGCAGCGTACAGCAGCAGCGGATTCAAGCAAACTGGATTGACTTGGATGGCATGTGAAAAGTGCATTCCGGTTTTCAGACGTGGAAGTTGCGCCGAGTGTTGCACAGATACCGCATTTTGCGAAGACTCTGCCAGGCCTGTTGAAACCTCAGCTGGCATTGAGTGAAATCCCCTTTCGCCCAACTGCAGGGCATTTCAAGGCGGGGTGCGTAGCTTTACATGTACCGTAGAGACCCCAGCTGAGTTGTGCCATACATGTCATGTGCGTAGCAGTTGACTCCGAGCCGATGACCGCAAGGCGTTGAGTGTCAAAATGTTCGCAGAATGAATGAATGAATGAATGAATGAATGATTGAAGAAATGAACGAAGGAAGGGAGGAAGGAAGGAAGGAAGGAAGGAAGGAAGGAATGAACGAACGGACGAATGAATGAATGAACGAATGAATGAATGAAGATTTGAATGAATGACTTGAATGAATTGAACGAACTGAACGAAACACATGAAACGAATGAAACGAATGAAATGAAAGAAATGAATGAAAGTGGTGAAGCGAGTGAACTGAATGAAATGAATGAACGAACGAACGAAAGTGAAATGAACGACGCGAAAGAAATGCAAGACGTATGAAATGACTGAAATGAAAGAAATGAATGAATCCGGTGAAATCAAAGAAACGAACGTGTTACGTGAAATGCATGAGACGCGTGAAATACTGACACGCACACATGACACGCATGAGCTGCACGAAACGCATGAAGGCATAGCGTGCATGATGTGCGTGAAACACATGACGCGCATGAAACGCATTGCATGCATTTCATGCATTTCAAACGAATGAAATGAACCAGTTGAACGAAACAAATGAAACAAATGACACGAATGAAATGAGTGAAAAGAAAGAAATGAATGAAATGAAGGAAACGAAAGAAAGAAATAACACGACTGAAATGAACGAAATGAATGAAACGAATGAAGCGAATGAAACAACTGAAGCACATGAAATGATTGAAATGAACGAACGAACGAATGAACGGACGTGAAATGAATGACATGAGAGAAACGCATAACGTATGAAATGAGTGAAATGAAAGAAACCAATGAAGCTGGTGAAAGTAATGAAATGAATGTATTGCATGAAACGCATGAGACGCATGAAGTAATGACACACATGACACGCATGGGCTGCACGAAACGCGTGAAAGTCATAACATGCATGACATGCGTGAAACACATGACCTGCATGAGACGCATGACATGCATTTTCAAACGAATGAAATGAACCACATGAATGAAACGAATGAAGCAAATGGAACAAATGAAACAAATGAAACCAATGAAATGAATGAAATGAATGAAGTACTGAACGAACGAACGACCGTACGAACGAACGAAATGAATGAATGAATGAATGAATGAATGAATGAATGAATGAATGAATGAATGAATGAATGAATGAATGATTGAATGAATGAATGAATGAATGAATGAATGAATGAATGAATGAATGAATGAGTGAACGAATGAAAAAAAGAAAGAAAAAAAGAAAGAAAAATGAAAGAAAAATGAATGAGATAATGAATGAATGAATAAATGAATGAATGAATGAATTAATGAATGAATGAATGAAGGAATGAAGGAATGAATGAATGAATGAATGAAATGAATGAAATGAATGAATGAATGAATGAATGAATGAATGAATGAATGAATGAGTGAATGAATCAGTGAATGAATTGAATGAATGAATGAAATCAATGAAATGAATAAATGAATGAATGAATTTTGGAAATGCAATGCAATGAAATGAAATGAGAGAATGAAGTTGAATGAATGAATGACTGAATGATTGAATGCATGAATGAATGAATGACTGAATGATTGAGCGACATGAATGAATGAATGAAGGAATGAAGGAATGAAGGAAGGAAGGAAGGAAGGAAGGAAGGAATGAATGAATGAATGAATGAATGAATGAATGAAATGAATGCAATGAATGAATGAATGAATGAATGAATGAATGAATGAATGAATGAATGAATGAATGAATGAATGAATTGAAATGAATGAATGAATGAATGAATGAATGAATGAATGAATGAATGAATGAATGAATGAATGAATGAATGAATGAATGAATGAATGCATGAATGAATGAATGAATGAATGAATGAATGAACATGAAATGAATGAATGAATGAATGAATGAACGAATGAATGAGTGAGTGAGTGAGTGAGTGAGTGAATGATTGAATGGAATGAATCGAATGAGTGGAATGAGTGGAATGAATTGAATGAAGGGAATGAACGAAACGATTGAAATGAATGAAATGAATGAATGAACGCACGAATGAGTGAAATGAATGAACGAACGAACGAATGAACGAATGACTGAATGAATGAATGAATGAATGAATGAATGAATGAATGAATGAATTAATGAGTGAATGAATGAATGAGTGAATGAATGAATGAGTGAGTGAGTGAATGAAAGCATGAATGAAATGAAATAAACGAAATAAACGAAATAACTGCATGAAGAAAAACACAATTGGGGTAGGGGTGCGGTCCCAAGAGACTTAGGGAGTGCCGAGCTGCATGAGGCGCCTCTCTGGTGTCAAGTGTGTTTCTCGATTTTGTCGTATTTTGAAAGGTATGTGGCATCGCTAGACACTGGATCTAGCCAGCAACTCTACGCTACAAATGAGTTCAGCGCTCGTGCAAACTCCACTCTGGCAACCAGACTGAGTCTTGTTCACTATTTTGGAAGCCGACGCTTTTCATGTTCAAGCTCGAGGCGCGCCTCTCGTGGGTACTACCCAAGATCTCATAAGCAGGGGACTA
>CAUJNA010000601.1:69767-167267 GCA_963377175.1 Effrenium voratum | reverse complement strand
CTGCGATTTCGCAGAACATTGCATTCGTTGTGTATAGTCGATGCTGAAACATCAAAACCTATCACAGGCATGCTGTCAGGCACGCAGGACCTGAAGCCATGAGAGGCTTGCCCAATATTTGCTTCCGCATGCGTTTAACTCCGAACCAGTTGCCGCACACTTCTTAAATTAATGGCAGCTCTTGCTTGTGTCAACCATCTTACGAGCATCTCTTTCACCCTCTGCTTCTTGTTTGGTTGTCTTGCCTCGACTGGCTTTCGCCTGTGTCATGATTGTCAGAATCACTGCGAGCTGGGAGCCGTGTCTCCGTTGCCTTGAATTCCATAGCAACATTCTTTTCGGAGAACACGAGTGACACGAGAATGAGCAGGTGCCAACAGTCAGCATGAACCATACTCAGTTGTTGCATTCTGGTACGTCTGCAGCATTATGGAGCTGATTTGCGGACTGGCTGCTGGGTAAAACCATCTTTGCGCTTCTTCATGACTTCTTGTCAACTGATTTTTTGCCTACCAGTAGAGCTTGACAATCAAAGTGTGGGTTTCGTTTATGTAAGGAATCCGAATGCTAGGGTGCTTGCTCGGACAGCCGCCCATTGCAATCTTCTAAGCATGTCCGTGCCCCCAAGGCCACTTGCTGAAGCACTCTGCTGGGCTTTGTTTACGCCCGGTGGAGGAGGGCGAGACTACACTGATGCTGCTGAGTTGCGCCTTCCCGCCTGCCGCTTTGTTTGAGACAAAAATTGGGTAAGAGGTGCTTTGCAGATTTGCAGGTATGTCACTTGCCAAAGCGCCTCTGGGTGCAGCCAATTCCGAGGAGGACAATTTCCGAATCGTGCCGCAGGGCAGCAAGACGGAATTCGTGCTGCTGAAGCAAAACGGCAAGCGCCAGGCTCAGCTGCACGCAGGCAGGCGAGGACTTTGGCCATGGAATGACAGTAAGGAGCCCTTGTTCTTCCGCTTTCTTAGGGGTTCCCTCAAAAAGACATTACCCGTATGGGTGGCCTGCGGTGCTGGTGCTGCACCCAGGTGTGCGCACAGCGAGGGCGACGAGGACCCGGAGATGATGCCGAAAGAGCCAAAGGTAGCTTTCCCTGTGAGCTGCGTCCGGAGCTTAGAGAAGCGCCGTGGGAGTGATTCACTTGAAGCGTTTCTGCATTAGAGTCTTCCAGAGTTGACGTTACCGGGTCCGTTTACTCGGGGCTTGGGGCTTGGAGCTCGTGGGGTTATCCTAGATTTCTTTGGATCCGTCATTCAGCGAACGGTTCCTTTCAGTGGAATGCCATGTTTGAGGGATATCTTGAGGCTCCAAGATGATCTCAAGGCAGTGCTCAGTTGCTTTCAGTTGCTTGGCACGGAGGAGATGGCCGCGGCGAAGTTCCGGAAGTTGCCGTCCAAGGCTGTGCCGGGCGGCTTCTTGCTTCGCCACGCCTCTCGGAACTAAAAGACCTGGCCTGGGCCCTAGCTGTTCTTGACAAAGGTTGGAGATGTTTTGAGAGTCAGGCCTTGCTCGATCACCCGGATTCACTTTTCTCGCTGGTTGGAAAGTCAAATTTTACCCTTGATTTCGGGCGATGGCAGTGAACATCACAAGGAAGCAGTACATGGCCATTTTATGGTAGAGGGGGTATGCAAGTCGACAGGATGTACATTGACAAGGGCGCATGTGACACTTCCCAGACGAGCCAGTCATGGGTTCTGAGTAAAAACGTTTGTCTAATTGTTTCTTGTGTAGGGGTATGGCATGGATTGTTTCTTTCGTACCAGTCGTGGCATAAACGGTATGTATCACCAGATTCAGTGCCATTGATTGTACCATCCGAGAGCCGAGCAAGATGTCCAAATCTTTGTTCTGCCTCTTCTGCTTCATAAGCTTGGCGTATGTCACAGCTTGCCTGAGTATCCTTGGTGCGAGGATGGACCATGTCACGGTTGTAGAAGCTTTAAACGCTTTGTTGATGGGTCGCTGGTTCTTCGTCCAGCAATTCATTCACATCGTGAGAGCAGAAGGCGTATGAGCAAAAGGAACCCCAAAAGGCATTGAAATCCGCGGTTGTCGCTTTCAGCTTTGTCGTCACTTGTGCTGACGCATGACTGTTTCTTGATGCTTGCCCTCTTGAATGCCAGTGGCTTTCTAAGGAGACTGGCAGCTGCATACATCCTTACGAAGGCCAAGAAGATCCCAGACCGAACACGGACCTGATCTTGCACTCCGATTGCAACCAAGACCGGAAAGCCTTGACGTTCATCGAGGACGGCTCGAGGACGGAGGGTTGCTTTAGCTTTCACGTGCACGGCCCATTCCCATAGGACGCGTAGTCCAACTTTGCGGCCTGGATCGTCCACGACAGCCAAGATTCTCGACAGCCGTCCCCGTCCACCGCCAAGATTCCCTTCGAGGAAGAGGTCATGGAGCCGTCAGAGAACTTGGAGAGCCATACAGCGCATGCAGCTAATCGTCAACGTATGCTCAAAAAGCGGAGCGATCAGGAGTTTTTTGGAAAGGGGATTGCGTCATATGAAGAGTGAGCATGTATGGCGATGATAGGGCACGTGGCTTCTCCTGGTAAAATAGGTTGGGGTACTTAGCTTTCTGGAGATTCTGGCAGTTAAAAATGGTGCCATCAACAACACTTGCTTATTACGTAGGTTGGACAACTGTCTTTTACCGATGTCTCAAAAGGTGGAGCCCGAATTGAGGGTTGCCACTTTGCAAGTAGGAAGGGTTGCAAGTTAGGTGGTTGTATTGTGCTTCTACGGCTCACAACCTTGTTTACCCGCTAGTTGCTGACTGACGAGCTTGTCTCTTCGATCATGCTGCGCTTTGAATGGAAATCAGCAGGAGCAAACTAGAAACGTAATCTTGCTCCTCGAGCACAACTGGCCTTGCAAAGATTCTCGTGCAATACCAGAGGAAGATCTGGGACTACGGTCGAAGTCGTACGTGCAACGTGCAATGTTGTAGTCAGAAGGAGACCACTGGTTATGCAAAAAGCTTTGAGCTATCAGCGTGAAACAGTAGCAAGCGACCATGTCAGTTGAATTGCACATTTTCAACATACACTACTTTTGGCGTGCGCATGCGACATGCAAAGCCGGGTCAGACGGGAATGTATTCAGTTGTACATACTGTGCAGACTTGTCTATATAATACATATATATATATATGTATACATTGGGAATATGCGAAATCAAGATGTGAACTGTTGACTTAGTTTGGGATCGCCCTTTTGAGAGACAAAGCCATGATTTGTGGGTCGATTCAACCATGGTATCGCAATTGAATATCATTCGCAGCGTCAATGCTGCTATTTGATTTCTTGCGTCCAGCCTTCATTTCAAAGCCAATCATGGGACTCTAGTTGCCTTGCTGCCTCTTCCTCCTGTCGGCGCAAATCAAACAGCGGTAGTTTTCTTGATTTGCCTCTCATGCCCAGGGGCACACACAGGTAGGTGCAACTTTACTCTTGAGGGATCACGGTGCAGCGGATCTGTTTGGTCTTCTGGGCCAATTCAAAAACACCCGGCGCCAAGTCGGGGAGAGGACGCCTATCCTTTGGGTGGGAGGACAGTTTTTTGGACGACGGCGCTTCAATTAAAACCAACCTGTGTCTACAATATGTGGCAAGTTTTTGAAACGTGATGTTTGGAGGAGCTCTTTGGGCGCTTTGACACCTCGGGTGATGGCGTCCTCTCGGTGCCTTTCGCTGTCGTTTTGGTTCTTGGCGGCTGGACGGACCCCAAAACTGGTGACCCGAGCCAGGGGCCCCAAATCAACGGAGGCCCAAGGCGCTGGCTCAGCCTAGGGCCTAGCACAGGGAACTTGCACCCGTTGGATTTTCTCAGCCCCTGGAAACTCACAGAGGATCCCTTTGCAACTCTTTTGAGATTTCGACGAGGGCTTGGAGAGTTTCCAGGGGGTCCAGCGTCTCTTTGAAGAAAGGACAAGCAAAAGGCTCCTCAAAACCCATCTGGGCTAAGAACTGGAGAACTGGCCGGCCACAGGGCTTGCAGGTGTGCGCAGAAGGCCGCTAATGGGGGGGAGCAGGCTTCGCCCGTGAAACAGCCCCCTTGTTAAACTCCTTCAATAAACAGGTTTTGCTCAATTCATCCCTGGGGCGGAGAAACAGAAAAGGAAGAGGAGGAGCTGGTGCCTTTCAATTTAGCAATCCCCTGCCCCCCCACCGGGGTCTCCTGCTTGCGAAATACCAGACCCCAAGACTTATTCAGCTGCCAATGCCTGGATTCTGACCTCATGTTGTTGCACCGCAGGCATTGGCTTTGCAATTGAAAAACAGTGATTCGCATGATGCGAGGATGACGCCAAGACCAGACACGCCAGCATCTATGTGAGACATCCCAAGTATCAGTCATTTCTGGGAGATAATGCCAGGTTGCCAGATCAATTAACGCGATTGGAATGCAGCGCAGCCTGCAGAAGGGTAGAAGCAAGTGCATTCATGACACGACGCCTGTGCTGACCAGCGCCCGGTCTGAGTTTTGGCGCTGCGCCATGCTGTCAGCATCAACCCCCGCGTGCAAGAACGCTGGGCACTAAGTGGAATTGGAGATACCCGGTGGAGGCTTCAGGTGGCGTGCTGCGCGTGATAAGTTCACTGAGTGCTCTGTGCCAAAACTGTGCCGTTTGTGGCAAAAGCGCTGAGGCCATCATGCGGAGTGCCCTCAGGTGGGAGTCTCAGCGAGCGGCACATGCGGGCGCTTGGCCACGGGTCAGGCCCATGGCTCGCTGGAAAGGAGCGGCCCGCCGATCCTGGCGAACCAAGGCCTGTGCCAATATGCAGCGCATGTCTTTGGGAACTTCCTGAGACATTCCTCTTGCAGTGCATGTACGGGCAGACCTGGACGCCCTGTTTCTGGGATCTTGTTTGCAGGGGCCCGAACATCATGCTGCCTTGGCAAGTATGGCAGCCACGGACCAAGAGCTGGTACAGGTTGCAGGTATATTCAAGAGAAGCAGCACACTTTGCATGGGGATGGCGTGCAGTCGCCACCCAAAATTGGATCCCCTCGGCTCGTCGCAGCTTGCAGCCCGGGGAGGTGTGGTCTCAGCTCCTCAGGCCCTTGCTGCAAGGAGGCGGTTTGCCACCATGCGGCGCGCTCAGGCGGAGGCGCGGACATGTCGCTGTACAAAGACTCTGAATTGGAGTAGCCGAACCTTTTGCAACGCATGTTGGGGCTGGGTAATGAGGGTCTGGATCCTGCAGTTTCGCAAGTTGACCTCCCATGCCGCCTGTTCCTGTCCAGCCGGTGGACCCTGTCGACCTCGCGGAGCTGGCCGATGCGAAGGCCAAGGTAAGCAGCTGAGAATGGCTTTGCACCTGAGGAACTGCAAGCTTCACATGAACGGATAAGTTAGGACTTGGACATTGAGCAAGCACTTTGCTCAGCCATTGGCTAGACATTTGCGCATCCCAGGCTGCAGATGAGGGAGCGGAGGAGGAGAGTGCGGAGCGCGTGGCAAAGCCAGGATACCTATCGGGACCGGATTGAGCGAAATCGCTGGCTTCGCTTGTCTTTGGCGTGTTTCGGAGCTTGCCAAACAGTGTCCTTGTGCAACACTTGGACAACCCTTTTTGTGCCCATGTACATGTGGCAACCTTGCATTTCTCTGCTCACAACATGGCTTAGACTGGATGACTGATGAGGCCTCGATTCATGTGCAAAGACTTTGACCACATGCACTCAGCCACTGATGGTACTAGCCCTCCTTGGCCGGCTTGCCGTCAATGGCAAATCAGCCCACTCCAGACATTTTCAGTTTTTTGTTAGCTCCTTCATCCTTGACTTCTGCTGCATCAGGCCCCGTCAAGTATCAGACTGCCAGTGCAGCTGACGGATTACCCCGTGTTCTCAGGTCGATGCAGCTTCTGGATGAATATAGCGAGGCTGGGGTGATACAAACCGTGAGTTGACGTAGCACTTGTCGGGGTACCACGCTGCATTGTTTGTTGCAGGAGATGCACCCAGGACACAAGCCCGGGCGGTTCGCGGAGGTAGGGCCAGAGCTGGATGCCCTAGAGCCTTCACCAACTACTAGAAAGATTGAGTTTGCCCAGTTCCAGTGTCGTTAATTTGGGAGCATGCTGAATATTGACGGCTCAAGCTGTGTCCTCGACTGAAGCAAAGACGCCGACACCGAGGTTTGACGGCATGGAGTTTGATGGCTTGAGATGGAGGATGAAAGCAATAGGCAGGGCACTTTGCCGATTCTAGCACGCTTTTGTCTGCTTAAAATGTGCAGGAATTATCTGGAATTGTATCATTTTGTCGGGTTGACCCATCATGCCGAGGAGAGCATCGCAACAAGCATTGCTTAAGAGCTTGGCTCAAGACTGTTGCTGAGACCGTTCTCTGCACATTTCGTATCCAACGTGCTTTAAGAGTATGGCTGAGATGGTAGCTAGGGGTGCACTGAAGCGTGTTGCTCCGTGAGCGTTGTGAAGAGTGTGTGCCAAGAGTCTCACCTCCCCCAAGCATTCTGGCTAGGAGTCTTGAGGGTCGATCAAGAAGCCCTTGCATAGCGTCGCTCACCGGTGTCGCAGAGACACAGAAATGACTTCAAAGCTGCATCCTGCCGCTTTTTGGAGAGTGGATCGCTCACGAGAGTGGGCGAAGAGTATCCCGAGGACGTGTCCAAAAAGTGGCAAATGTTGCAAGTTTCATTTCTTCAATCTTGCAATTGCCTGCCATGTCGAGTCAGGTGATGGCGAGGCATCCAGTTCCCAAAGTGAGGCCAGATATGCCAAAGCCAGCTTTCTTGAACAGCCCATGGACAAATGCTGAAGTGTCGTCAAAGCCAAGCAGTCGCACGCCTTCAGTGTGTTGTCCTCGCGATAACTTGATAGCGGGCGCTCTAAATAAGTTAGTCACGCGTTTCTTATCTTTTCCACCCCAGTGTCAGGCACTGATGACCCTCACTGAAGAGGATCGCGTCTTGGCCACACAGTATGAGGCGGAAGGCGCGGCATGAGTGGGAGCAATCAGGACAGGGTTTCTGAAGGCCGGGGAAGGGTGATGAGTGATTGCGGGAAGAACAAATTGGCTGTAAATCCCTGCAAAACAGCAACAGCTGTCGGGCACTTGGCAACATCGTGTCAGGTGGCCTGGGCCTTTGTCTCAATCGTGCCTGGACAGTTCCTGCTGGGAGCCCCACGTGCTGTGGGTGTGACATGTTTCTTCGCAGTCAGGTGCAGGGAGGTGACGGGGGGGGGCTTTGATTGCCCTTGGGCAAGGTTTGGCGAAGGCATTTGTTTGGAGTGCATACCTCGTGGTGCCATCTGAGGATCGCCTCAGGGCGGAGGCCCGCAGCATCCTCCGCACGGTGGCTGGGGAGGCGGAGGCCTGCGAAGCGTCCCTCTGCGCTCATACTCCGAATGTACCAGGGGATAGGAGGGTTTTGGAATGAGGACTGTAAGGCCAGCAGTCCGCTTCCATTGCAAAAAGGGTACAGCCGTAAACTTCTTGAAGCATCGTGCTGACGAGCCTTTATGGTCCTTGAGCATCGGAGTAGATCTGGACAAGTTGGGAGTGTCAGGAGGGCGACGAGGAGCAGATGGAGGATAGCATGCTGGGCTCACAAAAGGTGAATGCGGCCTGGTTGCAACGCATCATTTTCGCGTCCGGTCACCGAGTCACCGTGCCCTTGCACCTTTGCACTTGCGCCTTTGCGCCTCCTGCGTAGGTGCCCTGGGACGAGCTCCAGTCACAGCTGGGGGCGGAGAAGGCGAGCTCAGTTATCCGTCAAGTTTGGTTTGCGCCTCGCACAGTTCGAGTACGGTTGGAGTGTCAAGAGGATTCCAGGAGTCAATGACAGGATCAAATTGGGAGTGTCAGTTGTGCTCTGGTTGGTAATCCATGCCGGCAGGTAGGCCCTGTGGAAAAGGCGGCGCTGCTGCTGCATGCCGCTGACATTGCCGAAGAGCGCGAGGCGTGCAGCTTGGGCACAGACTGGGGCTTGGACAGCTTGTATTTCAGGCTAAACCAGGAAAATTACAATTCATACGATCTTCCTCCTGCGGGGTGCGGGGATGCAACTATTGCCAGAGTTTACCGTGTAGTATGAAGTAGGATGGATACATTATTTAGCGCTTGCAAGGCAGTGATGCGGAACACCTGGAGCGACATCGCCTCACCGACATGTCCTGCAAGTGCGATATTGTGGAGGTCGAGACTCATCAGTTTGCATGGGTTCCGGGCAGTTTCTCGGTTGTTTTCGCTTTCACGGGCGCCTCCCCGGAACTGCAACGGATGGACTTGCTGTAAACACACGGATGGGTATGATCAACAGGACATTCTTCCCACTTACCTGTGGGATGCGGAGGACACATAATTTTGCCGCGCTTGCCAGGAGTTCGACGAGGGCGAGATGTCCAATGCAGAGCTGGTGGCGCGCCTGGAGCGGCAGTTTGCAGGGCCGGGGGCTCAGGCGGCGTCTTAACGGGGTTGAACCTCTTGGGGCCCATCAGCTCGGGTCCTTTCACGATTCTTATGGATGGCTTATAGTAGCAAACACAGATGGTTTCCATCTGTCTTTTGCTACTATAAGCCATGCAGCCCGCCGCCCATTTTCCTGGATGAGAATAGCACTGGGTGCCTGAGTGCCAGAGAGTGGAGCACTCAGGCAGCTCGTGCGGTCGGCGGAGGTTCGGATCCGTCACCGCCGGGAGCAGGAGCAGAAGGCATCGGTTTGCGAAGTTGGTGCTTTTGGGATGAGGAAACAAGCTTTTGCATTTTCACAAGCTCTTGCTATTGGCCCTGGCAACGTGCAAATCTGTCAGGATGGACCCGTGAAGCAGGAACCCATGCCGCAGGCCGCGAGAGTTCGATTTGGTTTGAGGACTTTGGAGGTGCGGGACGCCCGAAGCCGTTCCATGTTCAATGGCAGGGGAGTGGCAGTAGGCGCACACATAAATACAATTCTTAACGTTCCATATCGCTTGCAGCGTCGAGGCTCAAAATGGGGCAGTAGGTTGCGCAGAACTCCACGGCGGGATTTCTGAAGGGCTGGCAGGGTGCAGATCCGTTTGAATGACATGACACAGCCACAGGACTGACACAGGACTGACACAGGACTGACACAGGACTGACACAGGACTGACACAGGACTGACATACCAAATTTGAATTTGTTGCACAGAGCTCCTGAGCTACAGGCAGACAAGCGTCATTAGATGCAAAGCTGCACGCCATGTATCTTGGGCTTTTCCCAAACCGGGACTATGCTGTTGGAGCCATCTCAGGCCTGAGGGGGGCTGGCAAGCCTCGCGATTCAGCTCTGAGCCGCTGGAGCCAGGTGTTGCAGCGTCGTGCGCTGCAGTTCTCCTGTCCCATCCCATTGAGCGCCCTGGCAGTGGAAGAGAGGGGAATATCCTTGCCTAGTGAGGAGCTTTTTCGGCTGTGTTGTCACTCTCATTTTGAGGTCTGTAAAGGTGCGGATGCAGACAGCCCAGCACATTGGCACGGATTCCTGGCAGAATCTAATTGATCACGGGGGTGCGAGAGGTGCGCCGAGAAGCAAGGGGATAGGATTGATAGGATGTCTCATTTTGTGTCGTGTGAGAACCAAGGAGCAAAGTGCCTTGAGGAGGCTGACCTCGCTGCTTCGGAGGCCTGGCCCCCAGAGCTGGCAGTTGCATTGCGGGGAATCCTAGCTGCCACCGGAAATGCTCGTTGGAACGTATGCAACGCCGCTGCAAAGCCATGAACAACCAGTTCCGACGTTCGGGTCCACCACATCCGCAGTCACAGCCTGGTTTGGGCACCAACAGGAACTGGACTCTGTGCCTCCCCTGTAAGGTCTTGAAACATGGGCCAAGTTCAGAATCTCGCCATGTCTCTCTTGTGAGAGCTCTTTTTCGAAAGCAACATCTCGATGCCTGGGATTGCAAGGCCCTACTATGGAATTGGCCCTCACTTGCTGCAGGAGAGGGTGTGAGCTTACACTTTGGCGCGATGAAGCTCGCTCAAAGACAAATGCCTCGTGTCAGTACATGCTCCTCAACTCCGTGCGCTTCGGTTCCTTCTCCGCTGCCCAGGCTGGAGAATGAAATTGGGCAGGGGATATTGGCAAAATGATCAACTTAATTTGTTGGCGAGAAGGGCATGCCAGGAGGCGCACTCAAGAAGCTGCACACTCACGCATGGAACAAAAGCTTGTGATGCGAACTCTGCAAACGCTCCTGTCTGCTAGGCTTACCTGCAGCGCCGAGCTGGGACTCGGCCACTTCGACTCTCGGAGGTCTTTGCGGCTGGAGCATTTTCGGGTGCCTGCATCGCTGCTGCCTTGCACCCCCTCTTCGTGGTGAAAACCCACCAACAGGCGCGACAGTTGGGCGGCCAGTCATTTTTCGCCTCATCCAAAGCAACTGGCCATGCTTTGTTCAGCCCCAGGAAAGCAATTCAGAGAGCCTGTGTTGGCGTCTTGGCTGAGGTGAATCGCCTGTCGACCTTCGACGCCGCCTCGCGCCTCTGGCACGGAGAGGGCGTCCCAGGCGTGGTCTGATTGGCTCTGAGGCGCAGGTACCCCACCCCCACGCGAACATTGAAGCGCCTATTCGAACACCGCAACCTTTACCTCATTTCAACCGCGTGTTTGTTTGCCGCAAGGATGCTGCGGGAAGATTGTTGAAAATCGGATGAGGAACAAGAGCCTCTGCCCCGTCAAAGCGGTCTCAGTATCGCTAGTGACCCTTCAGGTTTCTTCCGCACCTTCGCTGCGGGCTTCATACGCTTTCCCCTGGCGTTGGGCGTTTTCTTTGTAAGTTACGAGGCGGGGAGGGATGTAGCCTCCGGTTTGTGCACACTCCAGCGAAACAGCGCAAAACAAATGTATCAGAGTCAGCTTGTATGCACTTGGTTTGCAAATGCTGTCAGGCTCTGAAGCAATCAACGCCTATATGGCCGCTGAGCAGTCCGGGCGTCTCTGCCATTGTTTGTCAAAGTGAACTGTTTGAAGTGTTCCATGTCAGAGAGTTGCGAATGCGAACTCTCAACCGGTGTTCTTGACGCAGTGTACGCGCTGTGAGCAAGTCTTTCTTTGCGTGTGCCCACAGTGGCAGTGGGCTGAGGCACAGTGCACCTGCGGAACAGTGCCTTGGCCTGAAATCTCAGTGGAAGCTTGGCTTTTCTGGTTCCTGTTCATGCTGCTATTTTATTGGAATAACCTGGTCAGGCAAAATGTCACTTTTGAAGATCACGACAGGCTCCGCTCGTTGGTCCTTCTTAGAAGGGGCCTCTGACACAATGTTTGTGTGGTGGATGATCCCTTTCAGAGTCTCTTCGTGCTGTGCAGTGTTGCATTATTTGGCGAACTCAATAGACTACCTGCCTTAGGCGTCTATGGAGCAGTTGCTGGCGTATTCTGCTGGACATCAGTGTTTCCGCTTGATGCCGCTTGGCACACGGCTCCCAAATGCAGAAATGCAGAAACATGGCAAAGACAGCGCGGCACGAAATTTTGGCACTTCCGCCCATCACTTTGGAGGCACTTTGGGCCCAAGCAATGCCAAGGTCCTGCAGAGTCGAGTCATGGGGGAGGCCAGCTATGGTGCAGGCGAGGGATGTGTGTGGAGTGGAGTGGAGAGCACATGGGATTTGGGTTCCGGCTGGTGGTCCGTGGATTCCACCTGGCAGGCCGAAAGTACCCTGGAGTGGTGGCAAGCTCAGGTAAAACATCCCAGTCATCCTTAGTCTAAACATTGCATTTGTGCTCCAGTCTTGCATGCCATGCAGACAAATGTGGCTTATTTACTAAGGCCTATCGAAACAATTGAAATCATTGGGGAAGAAACAAACAGCAACATTGTGTGTGCTTATCCCCGAACATAGGCACTGAAACATCATCAACAACACCAGTCATCAAAACAATCACCGGTTAGCCAGCAACTAGCCAATCAGCTGCTAACCATGCCATCCACTCAACCAACCAAACGCCCACCGCCAATCACGAGTTCTTCTTGGGACCAGCATCGTCCCTTCTGCCAGTGGGTCAACAGACGGGGTCACCTCGAAGCTTCAAAGGAACGCATAAATATAGTATTACTCACATCTCAGTCGGCTTTTGGCTCGCCCTTTAACCCTTTAACCTTTTCAAAAAAGAGGACGCTTTCACCTTTTATAACACAGGTCGACTTGTTGGAGGTCAAAGACAAAACCCGATATGCCTTGGCAAGCCAGATATGGTAACTTGTTTGCAGTTTATGAAATTTGGCAAGGAACGATTTGGATGGTAAAAACGGGATCGCGTGTTCCGACTCGCCGAGATCTCCTGCGCACGGCAGCTGTTCCGCGAGGAAGGCATGGCTGCCTTCACACGCGGCCGGGGCCTTGCCAATGTTGTCCGGGGGTGAGTAATAATAATGAGCAGTAAACACTGTTCCGGATAAGTATTCATTGGGCCATTCAACCCCCTAGTCGTGGTCCCCCCAATCAGACTGACCCCGGATTTACGTAGAATTTGCTTAGGGGGCGCCATACCAGCCCCAGGAATCCCTTTCAAAACGACGCAAGGGGACCCAAGACTCCCAGCGGCCATCCATGTACTGTAAAGGGATACTTGTTCAACAATTGCAGCACTTGGGGCCAAAGTTTGGGCGGGAACTGGTCTGACTTATCCAAATGTTTCCCATCACGTCTGGCTTGCTATCGTCCCGATTGCGCCATGCAAGAGAAGCTGAGGCTACTCCGCTGTGCTGATGCGAGCAGGGCCTGTGAACGCTGCAACTTGGCTGCAGGGTTAAGATTGCTTGGATGACTTAGACAAACTGGGCCATCCGCCCTTATCTGAGCTCCGAGCTTGATAATGAGCCAAGCCGGGACCAACCGCTAGCGTCACTTTCACGGCATGTCATATTCCACATGAGCTACTTGGCATGCCGTCTTTCGCGCAAGGTGCTTTTCCCGTCGGTCGACTTCTTGAAGCCTTTGGTTGAGGAATATCTCCCCGCTCAGTGACTGGTAGCTGCTGGCAAAGGCTGGACAGTGCCGGACCGCTCCTGACTGGATCAGAAGTTCTCAAGCGCCATTGATCCGGCTTGGTGTACATACTAACAATTCGTAGTGCTTGGAGCTGGCTCCAAGTGCTGCGGAAGCACGTGGCAAGAGGCAACTTGCACTTGCGGAAGCCGTGCTGAGGGCAGTATGGGTCTAGGACAGACGGCAAAGCTGCGAGTGGCAGCGAGCAGCGTTGACTTCTGCTGAGGTACGGATTTTGAGTGCAATGTTCAAGCAACAACATTTCAGGCGAGCGAGAAGAATGACGGCATTTTTGACATGGTGCTGAAGGCCGGCAGACTTTTTTCGGCTTGCGCGTATGGCATTCACCGTCAAGTTTGCCAGCGCCTCCGAGGACTGTCAAGACGCCCGTGCCGGATTCCTGGCTCACCTCTCTGCCTCTCTGCCTCTCTGCCCCTCTCTGCTCCTCTGCCCTCGTCGGCGATGCGCTGAGGACCTGCAGCAGCGGCTGCCGCCCTCGGAGCTCACGGCCACGCTGAACGAGCCCAGGAACTTAGGCGCCGATCGGATTGCTACGCGCAGATTTGGGGACACGCCTTCATTTGACCCATATTATTGCAGTCTGGGGGGATGTTGCACTGACAAAGCATTCGCTTTCATAAGTGACGAGCACATTGCACCTGCGTTGGGAAGTCATGCGTCTGCCAGGGGTGGCCTTGGACCTGATTGGGGTTTACCTCAAGAACTACGAGATAGACAAGTGTCCGGGCTGCACGAGCCAGGTTGCCATCTCATTTGCAAGGACACTCTGGTTTTGGTTAGACCTATTCTATGACAGTCTGGGATGCATGTGGAGTCTTCACCATTTTTGCGAGCACAGACCATGGTGCATGCACATGCGCGCAACTTATAAGTTGTATATGTTTTCTAGCAGATGCTCTGGCGCGGTCGATTGCGCATGTGTGTGTGTGTGTGTTGTGTGTGTGTGTGTGTGTGTGTGTGTGTGTGTGTGTGTGTGTGTGTGTGTGTGTGTGTGTGTGTGTGTGTGTGTGTGTGTGTGTGTGTGCGTGCGCGCGCAATCGTGCGCGCGCGCGCTTGACTAGGTGCGATTATGTTCTGGAACGCGTGGTACCTTTGCCGGATCCCGAGAATCTGGTGAGTTGTAAGTACGAGAATTCATCGATGGTCGCAAGCGGATGACACTCATGAGAAAGGGACACGCGGCATGCTGAGAGTGCCATTGCAACCTGGGATCATTCACTCAGGGCTCGCAAGCGTGGTGGCACCTGGTTGATCAAGGCACAAGTTCGAAAATTGCACTTTTCAGAATCATGTTGAATACAGGGCTGCGCTGCTTGGTGGACTGACTGTGAGACTGTAAAGATTCACCGGCTGCGCACCATGCTGGAAGCGTGCGTAGGCCCTAGACAAGCTCTGCGCCGTGCGCATGAAGCAGCAGCGGCCTAAGAGATGTTAGGTGGTATTGACCTTAAGCATCAAAAAGAAAGAGAGACAGAGGGAGGCGCATTGTTTTGTTTTCTAGGGTTCAGAAGCTGGGCTCCTTTACCTTTTCTCCTTGGGAAACTTTGAGAGTTTTGAAGGTTGCAAGCTTTGAGAGACAGGTTCCGGGCCTACGATGCCCTGGTGGCCCTGAAGGAAATTGAGGCGAATGTCCCGTTCCAGCCGGAAGAGGGCTGGGAGGCGCCGCTTCGGGGGCGAGATGGCAGTCTGCGATGAGATGTTTTCGGGAGTTTCGAGTAGATTTTCGAGTAGATGCAATGCTGCAAGCAAAGGCCGGCATGACTTGTGACGCTTGACCAACTTGATCAGTTCCACGACATCATGTACAGAAACTTTGCTTGGTCCGGAGCCTGGCTCGTCGCATGCAGCTTGGGGGAAGGCAACACGTTTGCAGAGTGTTCTGCATGTGGGGTGCCACATGTGTGCAGCATGGCGTTGGCCATTTGAAATTGAAGAATGTGAGTCGCACGCATGCGGGCGGCTCCAGCCAAGGTGCTACTCTTCGCTGGATGAGGCAGATAAATGCTTGGAGTACACCCGGAAGAGCGTTGAGGCCGCGCTGCAGAGGGCAGTGCATCTTGAGTTTCGACAGGTAAACATTTCGAGAAGGTCCAAAGAGTGCGTCCAAGCTGTTCGCCTCATTGGCTCCTGCTTGCTTCCCAGGTCAAGAAGACCAATGGGGTGCAACCCACCTGGTTCGACATTTGGGACCTGGGCAAGGCGCACGCGCGACTGGGCTTGGGACCTCAGCTTGTGTTGCCTACCGCAAAGCGTTGGAAGCTGCCTGGGCATTCTCATTGCCTGCATCTTTTTGGTTGAGACGGAAACGGACGTCATGTGCTTGAAGCTTTCTCGTTTTAGGCAGAGACAACTGAGACACAGTTTGTATTTATGACCTAAGATGGGAACCGCCCAGGCGGCGGATTATTTTCTGTTTCCGCTTAGAAACCATCCAATACGGAGAGCCTCACAAGGCCAGAAGACCCAGCAACGGGATGAGATGAAGATCGGCAGGGGAGCCCAAGCGCTCTTTCGAACTTGGAGACGGTTCTGCCTGCCTCGCTTTTTGCTTTTGTTGCTCGTCGCTTTTTGCGTTTCGCCATCATCTGCTCGTTGCAGTTCCGGGGATTCGCAGGCTTCGAGCTCTGCGTCAAGGCGGGGGAGATCCACCGCACCGCAGAGGCCAGTGACAGGAGCGGGGTGCTGGTCCTGCATGCGACCACTCAGCATTGAATGTATCGCTCTTTCCAAGCCCAGCATGGAATCAGAAGTATAGTTGCTTGCCAACAGCAGTGATCAGGTCAGCCTCGCAGTCTTTGAACCGAGCAATCGCATTGAGCGTGCTGCTTGGGCAGTATGTTCTGGCTTTTCCTGGCCAGGATCATGCTTGCCAAGATTCTCTCCAACGTGGGCGAGGTTGCCATGGGAATAGGCTGGGAGGGGGCAAGGGCGGTCAACGTGGGTTGACACTGATCGACTTCACAAGGGCTCACCATGTGAACTGGAGTCATTGCAGGCGACAGCTTCTTCTTGGAAGAGAAGAAGGAGGTGGCCATGCGTTGTGATTCATTCTGCCGGTGGCACACCCTTGTTTTAACTGAAAAACAATTGCGTTGGCATGGGATATAGTCGTCTCAGCACTCGACATGCCGCAGTTGGTTTTTCTGGCTCTTTGTGGTTCTGTATGAAAACTGGGGAACCTCTGCCACCTGGAGGAGGGGTCCTGTATGTAGAGAAACATCAGCAAGGGAATCCAGGGAAATGGTGCCGGATGAATGGCGCATTCATGCGTCTGAAGTCCTTACCCAAAGACACTCTACTCCAACACTTGTGCAGCGTCTCATTGTGCATCCCTAGTTGGAGACGTGATTCTGCCATCATCTCCTGAATCTTGTCTAATTCAGATCTTACTGGGGATGTGAACAGGGATGCTGAAAGTGCCGGGATTCACGCATCGACTGGCATCTTTGAGACGCGCCAGCACAGTGCGAGCCCCGCAGGACGCTCGCGAGTGGCCTCAGCCCCAGAGACACGTTGAGAGAGCCCTTTGGAGAATCAATATGGACATGAAGAGAACGGCCGAAGCGACGGAGCAATCTTGAGGTATGAGAAGGCGCAGCAGCCCTTGGGGGAGTCGCCGGCACCTGAGCTGTGACTGGGGGCTCAGCTTTTCCGTGCAAGCATCGATATCGGCCACAAGACAAGGTACGAGCTGCACGTCTCCTCTTTGGGGCCCATGAAACCACTGGCGGGCTGGCAGGCTAGCCCACCTTCGTTTCAAGGTGAAGGTCAGTTCAAAAAGCGTCACTTGTGCAGGCAGGCACCATGGCCCACTGCATGGTTCGCCTCGAAAGGTGGCCAGAGGCTGGCCATGCGCAGTCTCATCCAGAGCATGCCAGCTTGGCTGAAGATCCCCACAAAGTGGGCCCAGTTGATCGGTCGACCAGTCATTCTGAAGCTCGCAGGCGCGGGAGTACTTGGCACTGGCACTGAGGGTGGAGTGCACCAAAGACTCCACCACCAATGGCAGCCTTGCAGGGATTCTCAGCTCAAAACCAACCGAATCTCATGGGTTTGTGCCGAAGACCCATGCTCTGAAGCTGTTTCAAGTGCTCGATATCTTACATCACAGGGTATGGCATAGCCTGAGAGTTTGGGACAGATCGAGCTGCTGGACCGCGTGGTGAACTGCCACCAGGAGCTTGGGGACATGTCGGGGTCCCAATGGATCTGTTTTTGAGAGTCGCGGAGTCGCGGCGTCGAGGAGTCGAAGAGTCGAAGTGACACTCCAGGCTTCAAGCATATCCAAAGAAGGGGGGCACCATTTTGACATGCAAGCAACAAGGCGATGGTATGGAGTAGAGCGCCAGTACTCGGACGGCATAAGACCTAGCCGGACCAACAAAGTTGGGGGGTACCACGGGGACTCTGGAGCAGTGCCGTGGAAACCTCAAAATTGCTTGGTGACATGCAAGTAACTGTGAGGTTTTTGTTCTTGATTTCTGATCCGATCTGAAACCCGTAGCATAGTGAATGCAGAGGCTCCATCTCTGCATTCTATGCAAAACAAGAGAATCCTTCAGCACTCATTTAGCATAATTGTTGCTTGAACATGTTGCCTGAACATAGCGAAGAGCTCTTGACGCTACCTGCCTTGAGGCCTGGCATGTTGGAGTATGTGCCAGATTTAGAACAAGCCATGCGTGGTCTTCGGCAAAGAGGCGAGATTTTGGCCATTCAACAACCGATGCCTTGTGGCAAGTATGACTTCCATACGCTGCAGCGGGGTAGTTGGCACTTGATGGAGAGTGAGCATTGACGAAGTGCGAATCTGTGGACAGGCTGGGATCGTCGAGAGCGTGACGTCTTTGCTATGCTCTTGCAGCCGCTTGGCGAAGAGACGAGAGCATGCGAGGGTGGTTCATTTGGCTTCGCAGCACTAGTGCAGCTGGCTACAAGCTCCACATGTTCATTTAAGCTGCCATGCAATCTTTGTTCCATGCCCTTTACACAAGATTGTAATGTCCAATGTTATGATTCGGTCACTGTCCGCTTCGGAGTGCATGTGCCAGGCGCATTTCCACAGTGCTGCTGCTTGCGGACGACGGAAAAGGCTGGGCTTCGATGGAGAGGAACGCACACAAGTCAAGTGGCAGGCACACAAACCATACTCGCCTCTTCGAAGTATACACAGCAATGCATGTAAGAACATGGCGCATGTCGTTCTGCAGCGCCTAGTCAAAGGGGCTAAGCCTGGTCACTTGGCTCCCTTGATCGCGAAGAGTAAATTCTGTTCTTGACCTCATCAACCATTCCGAAACTGATAGCCAGCTGATAACACTGATAACTATGTCGTTACGCTGCAGTGTAACGGTTATGGTGACGAGAACCTTTCAGAGGTTCTTGGGCCCAGTGCTTGCAAGCCAAGTTTAGTCATTCAGACATTAGGTTTGTCTCTAAATGAGGGAGCGGACAACGGGCGGTTTCTTTTTGCAAACAGGGAAGCCTCAAAAAGGTTTACCAGTGCTTTTGCTTGACCACCCTCCAAGGCCCTCTGTACTTCAGGGTTGCGTTTTGGGGGATGTTTTTTTTGCGTGTCTGACCAGTGATGGGCATCCAGTCTCATTTCTTGGACTTGAGCCCGGAACAAGTGGCATGCAAAGTGCAGCCGCCTTGCTCCGCCTGGCAGGCAAGATGATCAGCAAGGCCCTTGATGTCCTGCAGGAGGCTGCGGGGAGAGCGGGTGGCTAGTTTTGGAAGCGCCCCATGGGCAGCGACAGTGAGAGCAATGCTTTTGCTGGGGTACAGGGGAACAAGTGACGCTGCTCGTTGAGATATTCCGAGATGACCTGGGCACACTTGCCAAATTCCAGAGCCGGTTGATGGGTTGATTCTTCTGGTGAAACGAGATTGGCTGAACGGCTGGCCATCCTGCTGGCCAACTTTGAGCCAGCTACTTTTGCCGTGACTAGACCGACCAAGCAGTCAGCTTCACTGTCAAGTCAGCCCCAACTCGCGAATTGTGTTGTTTGGCTGGCTGGCTGGCTACATCATTCGCCGATATCACTCACAACCTCATCAGAATGAACGCTCACCAATCCTTCGTCTCGACTGTCCACACAGCCACCCAAGCAGTGCAACCAAGTGGACCATTGAGGAAGCTTTGCCAGTCGGCTGGCATGGTTGTAACTCCCTTGGGCGCGCAAGCTTCAATAGGTGCCAATGGGCTGATGGGCTAAGTGCAGGCTGCTAACAACTTGCAGATCTTCATTGGAGAGGCAGCCCGGCCAGCGGGGCACTCAGTTGTGAGCACCAGATGGAAGTGGCTGCTTGCCTGCGGTGTGCCGCCAGGAAGACATGCCTGATGAGGAGGAGGCTGGGGGTAGATCCGGAATCCGGGTGTGTTCCTCACAAGCAAATTGAGCACCACACCGCTAGATCAATCGGATCTCACAATTGCAAGGTCGACCTGAACCTCCCGGATGAGGTGCTCCGTGGGTTCTATTGGCTGTATGCAGTTGGCATCAGTTTCGCGATCCCAGGGCATCAAGCCATGCCAGGAAGAAAAGGCGAAGATCAAAAAGAAAAAGTTTGGACCTCAAGTGGATAATGCAGGAGACCGTGCAGTGCTTCTCAGCGGACACTTCGCACTGATACATGAGGAAACGGAACGTTTGCAGAGTGGCCCAGAGCAGACTCAACAGCTGTGCACTCAAAGGGCATCATCGGCAACACCCAGTGACGATATCTTGCAAGTTCCGTTGGCCAAAATGTTGCTGTATACACTATTCAATATGTATGCAGAACAATACACATACATTCTTTGACTTCAATGCGGTACACACACACATGGCTAGCTTGGGAGGAGAGCTCTTAGAGCAGATCCAGACGAGCATCAAAATCCTGAAGGCGAGGTCCCGCCGCACAGCAAGACCTGGACACACCAAAGGCACGGCCTCGACGCAGGTCAGCCAGTCAGCGCAGCCCGACACAGAGGTGGATCGCAGCGCGAGCTGCGAGTCCCTTTGGTCCTTTGTGTGCCAGGCAGATGAGCTTGGAGGCCGCGACTGTTTTGCTTCACTTGCTCGTTCTGGAGTTCTTGTGAGAGTCCGAGGCACTGAAGCGGCGAACGACTTCGAGGACTGCGAATCAAAGCTCGGAGTCGGATCCAACATAATTGATGCGCAGCTAGGAGCCTCTGCCATCTCCGCCACCACCCCCTGGATCCGCAGGCGGACCAATTTTCTTGAGCTCAAAAGAAAGAAAACCAAGCTGTGATCGGCGAGGAGTTTCCTTGCTTCTTTTGCTTCTGGTTTTGGCAAGCTTGGCAGGTTCTATATCTCAAGGCTCAGCTTTCCACTCCACGTTTGTTTTATCATTAAGCTCCAAAACCGAGTCACAGTTGTGCATGTGCCGAATGGAAGCGCTTCCGCCGCGCAGGGCCCGCCTTTCGCCGGGACGGCCTGGGCTCGCTACGGAATGTGCTCCAGGAGGCACCAGTGTGGACATGCAGATGCGCAGGAGGGACGGTCCACTGGTTCAGGTCAGTCGACCGCGGTGAGAGTGACTTCGCTTTCACTTAGTGCTCTAGGAGTTTGTAGCTTTCAGGCAGCCGGAGACCCGAGCAACACAGTCGGCCATGGGATCATGTTGCTTCAATGTTCTGAACGCTGCCTGCCCAATCGCGGCCAGTGCTCATGTTACGCGAGAGAAGGCAACGTTCCAAAACAGGTTGGCTCTGCCTTTCAGTGGAGCATTAGCTTGCCGGGGTTCAAACTGCATGGCCCGATTTCGGGTCCAGCTTCGTCGTGTACGGAGTTGGGGTTTGTTCGAGCCCGCAGTGTTGGGCTCGGGCCCTGCCGGGTTTGCTGGTCATGGCGGCCGTGCAGGGGACCCCGGGTGGTTTGAGGATATTTTTGGACCTGAGAAATGCTCAGTGCTGGCTTTGCTCCCCACCTCGGTGCATTTGGCAAGCGCCCGTGTTTTGTGCCTAGCGTGCCCAGGGCAGAGCAAGCGGAGGATGACATGGTGGCAGAGAAGGCGTGACATCCTTGACACTTTGCTCCTTTTCTATCACTTTGGTGTGATTCATCTCAATCTGTTGGCGGCAGAGGGTGGCACATGAGCCATGGTGACGAGGGAGTACTAAGGCTGGTCATAGAGCCCTTGGGCATTTCATACAATCACCAAAAGGGTTCCTCTTAAAAAGACCATTACTGCACTAGAGGTGGCTTGAATTTAGATAGAGAACCACCTAGACAATAATGCCCACCCAAATGATGTCCAGCAAAGGGTCCCCTATGAAAGCATGGCCAGGAAAAAAACACCCAAAGCCCGCAAATGAGTCACAATCAAAACCCGGGTAGATGAAGGTTAGTAAGGGATGATCCTAACCATAAATAGCTGCGCCCGCCTTCTTAATCCTGTACATGGTTCTGGGTAGACCATTTTAGTACCAGGTTTTGATTGCGACTCAAATGGCCCATAGATAGGGTGTGTCTATTTTGAGGCTACCCTTTTGGAGTTTCAAAGGGACACCACATGAAACTAGCTACATTTAGGTGTTCCCTATTCTAGGTCATCTTTGATTAACCTACTTTTGGTGTTCCCTATGTTTTGGTGTTCCCTTTCTTCAGGGGACACACAAATGGTTCTCAGATCCTCCTGGCTGACGGCACCTCCGTGGAGATGCTCCGAAGCCCGCAGATGACGGAGGCGCAGTGGCAGGAAACGAAGACGTGCGCCAGACGAGAAGCTTCGCGTCAGCCACAAAAAGTTGGTGCCCAAACAGAGACACCCGGAGTCGAGCGCTGGGGGTTGAGTTGTGGAGCATGGGATGGAGAATCTCAGGTACCTGCAAAGCAACGTGGCGGAGACTAAGAAGCCCGCGGCCTCGGTGGAAAAGTGGAGCGCATTCGGGCTTCTGAACATGAGAGCTGGTGGTTTTCCCCGCACAGCAAAGTTTCATTTTCATTTGACACCTGGGCCGTTGCGTCTCTGTCGCGGCACACATTTTGCCAGTCCCGCCATGTTGGACCATTTGCCAACAGACCGGCAGTGCATTGGCAAGGCTCGTGGAGCATTCCACGAATCCGGACAAGATCCGGAAACAGAAGCTCATGCGCCCGGGCCCCTGGCAAGCTGAAGGGGCTGTTAGGACCTCCCTGGAAGTCATTTACTGGCATGCCATCCCCTCCGCTGCTAGTATGTTCTTCCGACAGCGCCAGTCCATGAGTTTGAATAATTGAATGTGTTCTGTCGACTCTTGACTGGCATTCAGAGGCGAACCCTGGTTGATTATTGTCCGCTCGCATGCCTCAGGAGCAATGGCTGACGTTTGGCAGGAGCAGATCGATAGTAGCAATCAGGACGGGCCGCGATCTTGTGACACCAAGCCTTCGCGTCTTCCTTGGAACTGCCTGCAACGGAGGCCTTGAGCCATTGCATCAACGCACCAACATCCCAACGAACAGCCCAGCCAAAGCAAACTGGCTTGGCAGGACTTTGCGCAGCGGATGAAGGCGGAGCGCTCAGTGAACGGACGGTATGAGATCAAGCTTGGTAAATGAGGGGAGCTTCTTAGCTGCGATGCACCACGCCAGAATCTGTGCCACTCGTCCAGTTCTCAAAGTTGCAGTGTTCTATGCCCTTGGGCCTAGGAGCTTGAGCAGGAGCCCGACTTCGAGGAGTTGCAGGGGACCTCATTTTAGAATCGCGTCAGCGGCGGCTCAGTGCTGTCTTGTCAGGCTCCACTGGCAGAGATTTTCTCGGCCCAAGGTTCAAAGCCATCAAGGACTACCAGGTCCAGCAGGCAGCTGACTGAGCCTTTTGGGAATCGCAAGCTAATTCTGCTCCCCTTTCGCCTCCTGGTGCCATGCAACACATGCGTTTGCATCCTTTACCAATGTGTACGCACGTTACAGATGATTATTCTTTCTGAAAGTCTTGGAACCAGTTTCAGGAGTCCAGCGGTTTAACGTACAGCTCCATGATGGATTTGTTCAAGCAGCAGTTTCGGATTAGACAGAGGAATGCTCACAGCCCGCTCCCTGCAGATCCGCGAATGTCTGGATGACAAGGAGCTGATGCAGAAAGTCAGCAGCAAAATGGGCGGCGCCGGGCACGCGGTTCCAGCATCGGCATCGTTGCACCTCGCATCGGCCAATTGGTGGTCCTTCCTCCCTGGAACACCCAAGAAAAGATTCAAAAGATGGATGGTTTTCGTGGATTTGATATGATTGATATTCATCTGCAGGGGAGTAGACAAGAGCACAACTCGGCCGAGGTTCCGCAGCAGGCCCAGCGGAACGCGGATCGCGTCCGCAAGACCCCGCTGGAGCCACAGGAGAACTTGGAGCTCCGGTTCCAGAAGGCTCCCACCGGTCACTGGAATAGTTTTCGGAGGATTGTTGTGCTGTTTGAAAGGGGGAGCAGCTTGGTGGAACAAACTCTGAGCTTTCGGCAGAGTGCAGCGCTTCTGCCTTGGAATCAGAAAAGCCTGCCATGCTTGCGTGGACGGGTATGTTCCGGTGCAGACTTTTTCGAGTCTGATCTCTGACATGTGAGGCTCAGCCAAAATATCCGAGTGCAGTCAGTTTGGGAGTGACACGGCAAACTCCGTAAATGTTCCCCCTAAAGTAGGGGTCTTTCCAACTTTTGCTTGGGTTTCTATCTCCAGTTTCCCCCACTCATCTGATCTTTGTTTTCCGGACGGCACCGAGGCTGACGCTACAGGAGGCCTGCAAGTTCGGGGACCTCCGAGCTGTGCAGCGGTACCTCACCGAGCCTAGCGCTCGGAGATGGCGCGATCAAGTTACTGTGCGCGTGTCCTTGAGTGGGGCGATGCTTTGAAGGGAACAGGCAGCACGTGATACTACTTGATTGGTCTTTAGTTCAACCTTTGACAGTTGTTAAACTAGCAAGGTTGAAAGTTTTGTAGGGGTCTCAGACCAATCCGAAGGAACCCTGGACAGGGCAAGGGAGGAGTCTCCAGGTTGGTGCCCCCTGGTTTGCTGCGTTGAGACCTGCCTGTCGTCAAGGACAGAGCGTGGTGGCCGGAAATTAGAGGCCAAGGACCAGCGCGGCATCTCCTGCCTCGGCATCTTGGCCTCAGGAGAGAGGTGCAGTTGAGGCGGTGGGAGAGGGGAAATCAGGTCAACTTTGTTGGTTGGCAATTCCGTGGAGTCGGGAGGAGGCAACCTGAGAAATCGGCAGGTGGACCAACCTGGCTTTTAACCGAGGCTACGCGGTGGGTGCTAACAGGATGCCCATCACCATGCTCCTTGTTGAGGTGAAGGCTGTCGTGGCCCAAGCTTTTTCTTTGCAGGCTCCTGAAATCGATCTGCGTCGAGCTGAAGTGACAAGGGACACAAGTCGCCGTGAGTTAGTCCAGTCCAGTCGTTGGCACGCCAAGAGTGCACAAGCATGCTAAGGACATGAACTGCGTGGATAAGGCCGGCAACAGCAGCCTCCACTACGCTGCAGGCTACGGTCGTCAGGAGAGCAACTCCATGTCATGTGTTCCCAATGCCGCATTGCCCCTTTGGTTGGGCCAAGGCCTAAGAGCGCATGTAGCAGTGGCTTTTGATTTTGTACTCCTGCACTGGGTGCTAGAGCCTCACCCAGGAGATGCTGGAATATCTCTTGGCTCAAGGCGCAGATGTGAACAAGGCTAACGACAGTCGGGAGCCAAGAAGCCTCCTTTGAGCCATAAGCAAAGGGTTCTAGTGGCCGAGCCCAAGGAGGTTGAAACAAGGTCTGATGCAAACTGCGGTGATTATTTGTGTTGAACCAAGTCACAGTGGGTTTTGAGAGCTTCTTCCTTGCCGAGCTTTGCCGACCCCCCCGTGCTTTGGGCGACTTCGAGATGAATTGGATCGACTTATTGGATCGACTTATAGATTGGTGGAGTACGGAAGAGTTGGCTCTGCTTGAGACTGATTTGCAAGGCGGGCAGACGCCTTTGGCGGTTGCAACAAGGAATGCGCAGCTGGAAGCTCAGCGCCTTTATTGTTTTTTTTCTTCTGTGAGGGAGCACTTTGGGCCGCCCCATGGCTGCTCTTTCGATAGTGCCCGCGGATGTGGCGTGGAAACTTTTGGGGCCTTGCCCTGCACCACCACCCCCCCCCCCCGGCTGTGCCACACGGTTCCACCACCCCCCCCCCCGGCTGCTCGAGGGAGGGGTCCACCACCACCCCCCCCCCCACGTGTCTGAGGGGTGGTTTAGGGCTGGTTTAGGTTCAGGGTTGGTTTAGGGCTGATTTAGGCTGGTGTAGGTTTAGGGCTGGTTTAGGGCGGTTTAGGGCTGGTTTAGGGCTGGTTCAGGGTTGGTTTAGGGCTGGTTTAGGGTTGATTTAGGGTTGAGTTAGGGTTGGCTTAGGGTTGGTTTAGGGATAGTTTAGGGCTGGTTTAGGGCTGGTTTAGGGTGGTTGAGGGCTGGTTTAGGGCTGGTTTAGGGCTGGTTTAGGGTTGATTTAGGGTTGAGTTAGGGTGGCTTCGGGTTGGTTTAGGGATAGTTTAGGGCTGGTTTAGGGCTGGTTTAGGGTGGTTTAGGGCTGGTTTAGGGTGGTTTAGGGCTGGTTTAGGGTTGGTTTAGGGCTGGTTTAGGGTTGGTTTAGGACTGGTTTAGGGCGGGTTTAGGGCTGGTTTCGGTCTGGTTCAAGGTTGGTTTAGGGCTGGTTTAGGTTTTAGGGCTGGTTTCAGGTTGGTTTAGGCTTGGTTTAGGCTTGGTTTAGGGCTGGTTTAGGGCTGGATTTAGGGTTAGTTTAGGGGTTTCGGGCTGGTGTAGTTTTGGTTTAGGGTTGGTTTAGGTTTTAGGGCTGGTTTCAGGTTGGTTTAGGCTTGGTTTAGGCTTGGTTTAGGGCTGGTTTAGGGCTGGATTTAGGGTTGGTTCAGGGATAGTTTAGGGCTGGTTTCGGGCTGGTTTAGTTTTGGTTTAGGGTGGTTTAGGGTTGGCTCATCAGGAAAGGGGGGGGGGGCGGGGACCTACTCGGGTTGTTTGTGGGGGGGGTGGTGGGGTCTGGGGGGGAGGGGACGGGGTACTGTATCCCCGAAGGGAGCTGGTACCTTGTGCTAGTAGAGAATTATTGGTAGGTCCCCGGATCCGAGAGTCCAATATGCCAATAGTGCAGGAACTGAGAATGGATGTCCCTGGTCCTGTATTCTGTGGATTATTCCTGTAAGGCGCTGCTCTCCTTTTGTAATGGCTGCAGAATGAGTACTGCGTTACCTATTATACAAGAGGGGCCTTGGCCCAAAATGGTAGTGGATGTTAGAGGGTCAGTTGCGAAGCAAAAACAACACAAAAACAGACACAATTTCTTTTGACCCTTAACACCAAAATGATATTCTTGGCTTCATGGCCTTTAGCCGTAGCCATACTTATGGTATGTTGCCGTAGCCATATCGAAAATCAAATCATCCTATTTCTGTCGCGGATGAACTGTCTTGTTGGCAGAATGGAACATGCTTTGTACTGATTGGACGAGATACCTAGTTGTATCTAAAACGGAAATGTGAGAAACACTTTGTACACGCGAGATGGTGTGAAACTATTGATCACTCACGAGCATAGTCTTGATGTGCAGGAGGATCAATCGATTGGAATTCGTGGTGTCGTTTTCCGTGTGATGGTTCTGAGCGTGGATTGTTGTCATAGTATCTCATCGCAGTCTGCGAGTACCAACGGTAGCTGCTATCGGATTGGCTTGCATATCCTCCGCCATAATTCTCCCATTTTTGATAGCCGGAGCTCTTCCATCCTTGCTGATAGGATTGGTTCCATGGCTTCCATGCTGTCTCATTCTCCTTCTTCTTGTTCTGATTGTGCTCCTTCTTGCGGTGGTAATTTCTTTCTTGATCAGCTGCAAGGCTGTGAATGTAGACCAGCAATGGGGTATGAGAGTCGGAGTCGCATGGTCCAAGCATTAGCATCTCATTGTTGATGTGCTTGTGTCGCTCTGCGGAAGTGACCTTGTAGTCGGAGATGACCTTTTCAACATCTTCGATCATGGAATCCATCGTATCTTGGTCGAGCTTGGCAATCTCAAATTGACGGAATTCTGGTTGGATGTCAGTCTCGTAAAGATGGTGACGAGCAATGGATCTAATTGTGCAAGAGGTCGACATGGTGAACCCATTCGCTCCGCCAACGGCATGTCTTGTGTTCCATTAGCCGGTTGAACGGCCAACACTTGAATAGGCTTCCACGACGCCTTCTCCATCGGATGACATTGTTTTTGGATCTCTGCAAAAAACCCGCTCCGCTACCACAATTGAGACCCACTGCCAGGGGTACCGTATCCCTGAAGGGGAGCTGGTACCTTGTGGTAGTAGAGAATGTATTGGTAGGCCCCCGGATCCATTCTGCAAGAGAGTCCAATATGCCAATAGTGGAGGAACTGAGCGTGGAAGTCCCTGGCTGTGTAAATGTGCAATGGATACCTGCAAGGCGCTCTGCTAGGTCCTTTTGTAATGGCTGCAGGATGCAACGGTACTACAAGATAGGGCCTTGAGCCAAATAGCATGCGTGTGGCGCAGGGTCAGTTGCGAAGCAAAAGCAATACAGGGGGGGGGGGGGGTTGGGGGGGGGGTGGTGGTGGTGCTTGGGAAAGGGAAAGGGTCCTGGCAAGGGGGTGGTGGTGGTGCCCTGAAGCAAAGTAATTGAGACGAGGGGGGGTGGTGGTGGTGGGCAGGGACCCAAAAGTTCCCACGCCTAAAAAACGGGAACTCTCGTTGCTCTTTCCTAGCGTTCTTTGAACGCGCGCTGACTGACATGCAGATAGATGAGATGCAAGGTCGAAAGCGGTCGAGCTGCTGAAAAGCAAAGGAGGTCGATGAGGCTTACATTCAGTACACTCCATGGAAGTATTTTGTGCATTGCGGTAAGGATTATTCCTCATTCAGTCTGCCGGTGCAGGTTAGCTTTCTACTCTCTTCCTCTTCCCAAAATGGCTGCTGACTGGCTGCCTGCGGTGGAGAAATCGCGGTAGTGCCGATGATAGGATTGTGCTGGGGCAAGCAGGTCGTTGTCCAGCAATTGTACGGAAAGATCGAGCTCCACCGAGTCATACCCATCATGAAATGGTAAGCATTGCCCGCAGCATTTGCTGACCTGGGAGGGCGCGCGAAGAATTGGAATTCAAGAGTAGCTTAGCTTACTTGTTCACCTCCTTGTTATGTTTTATTGCAATCCTCGCCTCTTTCCACTCGCAAACGCCTGAGCAGCCGCGCCTCTCCCCTTGGCAGAGGCCTGTTCGGAGGCTCGGCTTCTCAAGATGGCAACGCTATGGATGTCCAGGCCATGGAGATCCTGATGCAACCTTGGGTGAGGCTGTGCTCGATTTTGCTTGCCCGGATGAGACTGTGCCCCATGCCGGTGAGGTACCCGCAGCGGAGAGAGCTGCAGTGCGGGGACAAGGTTCACTTTATGCAAGGGCAGCGGTGCGAGGCCTCAGATCCTGAACTCAAGGAGAGGTCCACAGACACGCCAGCGGCATGCGAAGGTCAGAGCACGGCCGCATAGTGGAGATACGTGAGTCTGCCTTTGGCCCAGGCGATCAATCGCTGTTGAACAAAAAGGTTTAAACAGACCCTGGCCGTCTGGAACAATAAAGGAGGTTGTTGGAATTATTTTGGCTTGCTACCTGGTCGGCTCACTTAGGTTCGCTTTATTTCATTTAGTCATTTGCAGCTCGCAACCCATTCAGGGGTATTGCTTGCAGCTGAGGTCTCCGAGGCTCTTGTGCAAACCTCGGAGGGCACGATCACCGTGAAGCAGGACAAGCTGTTGCACCAGGCCGGGGCTTCCTTTGGCAGAGCAAAGGGGACTGTGTGGCGAGTTTTGCCCCAATCTTTCGGTAAAGTTCCGTTGCGGACTTTGGAGATGACATGTGAGCTGGATTAGCTTCCACATGACGTCGTTTTACTCTCAAATGTGATCCCTGGCTTCATCACTGCGCCGCCCATTTTTCACGTGCTTCGTCGCAGGCGCTGGTCGTGGCGGTGGTGGCTCCGGGCGCCGGCGTGGGATCCATCGGGGACATCTTCCTGGAGCTTGACGCAGACCCAGACCTGCAGGCCCGTGATCCGCCTTCCTGGGGCCTTTCTGAATTTCCCGCGGGCCAGGCGAATTTAAGATTTTGAACAGCATTGTCGCTGTAGATGAGTTGTATTTGTGTTCGCGTTTCAGTGTGTTATGCATTTGTTAAGACAAGGGGAAAGCCTCTAAACAAAATGCATAGTTATAGTTTTGATTAATTCACTTACAACAGGAAGTCAATGGCCCAAGGCTTAACACGCGTGGCAGAGCTGTCTCAAGTGAACTGACAGGCTCTAGCTTAAATACCACGGGGGAGAGAAGAACTGTGGTTTCCAAGACAAGAATGACAGACATTGAGATGATGCGAAAGCCTGCAACAAGTGATTAGCGTGTTGGAAGCTCCTACAGTCGCCCATCTTCCCTGGTTTCATCAATCCAGAAGAGCTCTACTGCTATCACGTGACGCGATGCAAAACACCAGAATTGTCCTATGGCCTTGGGCAGTGACTCGAGCTCAGGTGGAGGTGGTTGGGCGCAAGGGCATGCCCTACGACCGGTACCCCGAGTGCTGGGACAGCGGCACCGCGGCCCCCAACCTCCGCAGCTTCGGGGAGGACGTGGTGAGCATCGGCCTCCACCGCCGCGCCTTGGCAAAGGCGGGCGCTTAGGGCGCTTCTGGGATGCGCTTAGCCGCTTAGCTGCTTTCCTTCGCACAAGTCTCAGCCAGATATCAGCTTATGCGACAACTTGAAGGGGTTTAAACAAATTTCCGAACATGGCTTTCCCACGCATTACTATTTTTCTCTTACAAGTGTGCCTTGCTGGAATGTCCAGAGAAGCAATTGAGCTTTGCCTTGCTTGAAGACTTGGACAAGTCCTGAACTGAGGTGCCGATTGCGTCATGTTCGGCTCCCGTGGAGGGCAAGTGGTGTTGCCCATCATGTGGGATGCCGTGGGGGATCAAATTCCGCCCAGCTGCTTGGCGCAGCTTCTATGCATGACCCCCCGAACGGCGGTGTCCCAGTGGCCAGAGCCCGAGGTGTTGTGGTCAACGGCGGCTGCGCGATGCGCCTTCCTGGGCCCAAAGTCAATTGGCCAGCAGGCGCGGGTCTGTGAGTAAGTCTGTGGGATACGCATAGCCGCAGGCGCGGTGACGGTCATGCTCCTTGGCGGTCTGGAGCGGGTTGGCCAACAATAGCTTCCCGTTTGCATTTGCACCCCTGGCCGGCTTGCAGGATTTCTTCCGAACTGGCTCGACCGCAGAGCAGTATTTGACGACCACGTGTCAGTGCGTGTCCCCGCTGAACAAGACCCTTGGAGAGAACCTAAAGATACGCTACGTTTTTTTTGCCAGAACATCTAATGGCATCAAGACTATTGAGTGTTTGCATCAATCATGCTTAGGTGCCTTCTTGTACTAATTGTTGGATTTTTTTGTTGCTTTGGAACACACTGCCTGTCGTGAGACACTTGCATAACGAGGTGCACTCCATTCAGTACAGGAAGTTATGTATATATATATATATATATGTATGTCGATGTCTTTGTTTGCAAGTGTGTGTATGCATGCAACAAGGTCATGTAATGAGTAATGTGTTGTAAATGTTAATATAAGTGCAACACTATGAACACATGAATGACAAGCTGCTGTAATGTATTGTAATGTACTGTAATGACATAATGCAATGCAATCTAACTTAATGCATTTAATGTACTGCCCTGCAATGCAATACAATGCAATGCGATGCAGTGCAGCGCAACGCAACGCCATGCCATGTCATGCCATGTCATGTGTTTGTGTGTGTGTGTGTGTGTGTGTGTGTGTGTGTGTGTGTGTGTGTGTGTGTGTGTGATTGATTGACCGATAATGTCTACGAAGAACATGCTGGGCTGAGGACTACTGCGTTTCTCTTTGCACCATGGCTGCATGTGGCCTTGCGAAGTGGATGAGGTTGCAAGCAGACTGGTGCTGCTCGACACATCCCCGTGTCGAAAATTGTATGCATGTATTTCTGCAGGTGCCAGAGATGAAGCACATGCCGCTGCTTGCCTGCAGTGGCAGCTGTGAGCCTTTGCGCAATGCTGCTTTCTCACAAACGGTTGAAGCGGAGACTGGGGGAGCAGATTCAATTGTTCCAAGAGCCGGAAGAGGATATGAAGCACACGTCAAGTCATGGCACTCCCTGGAGTCCACACCCTGCCCATGTCATCGTCTGGTTTGCTGGGCTCCCAGGCAGCAGAGCGTGGCCCGTGTGGCGCTGCCAGCGCTGGTGTCCGCAGCGCTTGCCTGGTCCCAGGAGCTCTGAACTCGCACTATCGCGCCTTGACGCCTTGCGGTTGCGACGGCTTGTGAGAAGTTTAGCCACTGATCTGGGACTCTACTGCTGGTGCATGCCACCCGCAGACATCTAGGCCGAAGGCTCCAGCATTCCGTGTCGCTTCGATCCCCTTTTTGCATTCAAAATGCCAGTCTGCATGGGCATCAACGGCTTTGGCCGCATTGGCCGCCTGGTGTTCCGCGCAGCGGCCGGGAACCCCGACTCCGATGTCAAGGCCATCAACGACCCCTTCATGGATGTGAAGTACATGGTCTATCAGCTCAAGTATGATAGCGTGCACAAGACCTTTGATGGAACCGTGGACTGCAAGGAGGAGGGCGGCAAGGAGTTCCTGGTGGTGAACGGCAAGTCCATCGCGGTCTTCCACGAGAAGGACCCGGCGTCCATCCCTTGGGGCGCGGCAGGTGCCGAGTACGTTTGCGAGTCCACGGGCATCTTCACCAACAAAGAGAAGGCGGAGTTGCACCTGGGCGGCGGCGCCAAGAAGGTGATCATCTCCGCACCCCCGAAGGACTCTGTGCCCATGTACGTGATGGGCGTGAACCACACCGACTACAAGAGCAGCGACACCGTGGTCTCCAACGCGTCCTGCACCACCAATTGCCTGGCTCCCCTGACCAAGGTCGTGCATGAGAAGTTCGGCATTGTCGAGGGCCTGATGACCACGGTGCATGCCATGACGGCCACGCAGCTCACTGTGGATGGCCCCTCCCGCGGTGGCAAGGACTGGCGCGGAGGCCGCTGCGCTTCCCAAAACATTATTCCGTCCTCGACTGGCGCCGCCAAGGCCGTCGGCAAGGTGATCCCTGCCATGAACGGCAAGCTGACCGGTATGGCCTTCCGCGTGCCCACGCCGGACGTGTCCGTGGTGGACCTTACCTGCCGTTTGGAGAAGCCGGCCAAGTACGACGACATTGTGGCGGCCATCAAGGAAGCGGCTGCCGGGCCCATGAAGGGTGTCCTGGACTGGACTGACGAGGAGGTCGTGTCCACGGATTTCGTCACCTGCAAGGCTTCTTCCATCTTCGATGTGGCGGCTGGCATTGCGCTGAATGACAACTTCGTGAAGCTGGTCAGCTGGTACGACAACGAGTGGGGCTACTCCAACCGATTGGTCGAGTTGTGCATCCACATGAAGAAGGTGGACGGCTGAGAGTTCAACCGGCGGCCATGACGGCCGCAGGTTCATCGATTTTCACCGCGAGAGACGACTGCAAGGCCGTCATGTCATTGTTCTGTTCGCTGACAGCTGCGACAGCATGCGACCTCCGGGCATTTTGCCCAGCTAGTAAAGCTGATTTTGCGAGACCAACAAGCACTTTGAATAGTTGCATCAAGCGAGATTGCTAAGATGCCAGGACCTTTACACGGAGACTCATTCATTTGAAGGCAATACTGCAGGTGTTTGGTTCTGCTGCAAAAAGACGAGCCTGCCAATGATGCAGATTGAAGCATTGTTTTAGGGACCAGTTTCTGAACGTTTGACAAGTTTTCCCGGAGATATGCGAGTAACACAAGAATGGTAGGCAGGGCAATTGGGGAACATTTGTGGCATGCAAATCTTAAGACTATGCCGGCACTACTTTGGGGATTTGTGAGCAGTAGTATGTCATGTCCAGGTGTAAAACAGTAGCCACGTCGATCTTAGTTGCGGATCCCCCAAGGCTTCAGCGTGAAATGAATAACGGAAAATGCTATCAAAACAAACAAATGAGGACAATGCCGGCAGCAGGTACTTGAATGAAATCACACCGTCCGCAGACATCTAGGCCGAAGGCTCCAGCATTCCGTGTCGCTTCGATCCCCTTTTTGCATTCAAAATGCCAGTCTGCATGGGCATCAACGGCTTTGGCCGCATTGGCCGCCTGGTGTTCCGCGCAGCGGCCGGGAACCCCGACTCCGATGTCAAGGCCATCAACGACCCCTTCATGGATGTGAAGTACATGGTCTATCAGCTCAAGTATGATAGCGTGCACAAGACCTTTGATGGAACCGTGGACTGCAAGGAGGAGGGCGGCAAGGAGTTCCTGGTGGTGAACGGCAAGTCCATCGCGGTCTTCCACGAGAAGGACCCGGCGTCCATCCCTTGGGGCGCGGCAGGTGCCGAGTACGTTTGCGAGTCCACGGGCATCTTCACCAACAAAGAGAAGGCGGAGTTGCACCTGGGCGGCGGCGCCAAGAAGGTGATCATCTCCGCACCCCCGAAGGATTCTGTGCCCATGTACGTGATGGGCGTGAACCACACCGACTACAAGAGCAGCGACACCGTGGTCTCCAACGCGTCCTGCACCACCAATTGCCTGGCTCCCCTGACCAAGGTCGTGCATGAGAAGTTCGGCATTGTCGAGGGCCTGATGACCACGGTGCATGCCATGACGGCCACCCAGCTCACTGTGGATGGCCCCTCCCGCGGTGGCAAGGACTGGCGCGGAGGCCGCTGCGCTTCCCAAAACATTATTCCGTCCTCGACTGGCGCCGCCAAGGCCGTCGGCAAGGTGATCCCTGCCATGAACGGCAAGCTGACCGGTATGGCCTTCCGCGTGCCCACGCCGGACGTGTCTGTGGTGGACCTTACCTGCCGTTTGGAGAAGCCGGCCAAGTACGACGACATTGTGGCGGCCATCAAGGAAGCGGCTGCCGGGCCCATGAAGGGTGTCCTGGACTGGACTGACGAGGAGGTCGTGTCCACGGATTTCGTCACCTGCAAGGCTTCTTCCATCTTCGATGTGGCGGCTGGCATTGCGCTGAATGACAACTTCGTGAAGCTGGTCAGCTGGTACGACAACGAGTGGGGCTACTCCAACCGATTGGTCGAGTTGTGCATCCACATGAAGAAGGTGGACGGCTGAGAGTTCAATCGGACGGTAGCCACTAAGATTCATCGATTTTCACCGAGAGACGACGGCAGGCCATCACAACCCTGGTCGCTGACAGCTGCCACAGAATCTCTTGCCCAGCTAGTAAAGCTGATTTTGCGGAACCAATGACGGCCTTGATTATCCAGTCTCGTCGAATTGCATCAAGTTTCAGTAGACTAGACCATTGTCTCAGTTGCGTCAGACTTTTGGCTCGTCCTTGATCCAGCTCTTAAGCTTCGATAGGTGTGGAAGCGGACAGCTGACCGCACAGCAACAGCAGTCGGAAAAGGAGCAAATCTTGATACACATGAGCAGGGCCCAAAAGCCCCATTGGCCGTTTTAGTAGATGGTTCTCTTACCTGGCTTCATCAACGGAAGTTTGATACCGCAATTACTTGAAAGCTAACTCTCTGAGAAAGATGACAGCCCGCGTGAAAAGGTGCATGCGCGTGTGGCGGTGGAATAGACATTTTACAAAAGTGCAACCCTCTTCGTGTTTCGGTTCCTTCTGGTCGGACCATGTTCGGAACGATCTCAAACCACAGCGATTTTGGCACGGACCCGCGCGCTTTTCGCGACATTAGTTTGCTTGGCAGGCGCAGGGCTTTCGAAGGTCAGGTACAAATTTCGTGGTAGGCGCAGCGCTTTTGCAAGGTGAGGTACAAGTTTCGTTGCAGGCGCAGCGCTCTCGCAAGGTGAGGTACGCATTTCGTGGCGCACAGCGCAATCAGCAGGTGAGGTGCAGATTTCGTGGCAGGCACAGCGCTTTCGCAAGGTCAAGTACAGATTTCGAGGCAAACGCTGTACTTTCGCAAGGTGAAGCGCGGATGTTGTAGCAGTGTTTCGCAAGGTCAGGAAAATGCTTTCGCAAGGGCACTGCGTGGCAGGATTTCGTGGCAGGCGCAGTAATCTCGCAAGGTCATGCGGCAGAGCAGCACTTTTGCGAGGTCAGCTGTGGATTCGACAAATAGATAGATAGGCGGATGGTGATGGCGAGAGATGTATAATTATGTAAATGGCAAGATAGAGAAATTATTAGCTAGAGTAGATTGGAACCTAGCCAGCTAGATAAACGGTAGATAATTTGAAAAGTAGATGGAGAGATAGATTAGTGGGCGGATAGAAGAGGATAAATGGATGGATAGAATAGTGACATGGGTAGACGGAGAGGTAGATGGACAGGCAGAGAGAAAGAGAACGAGTACATAAATGTAGATGGGTAGACCGACAGATCAAGGGATATGGTGCGGCAACTACTTCTCTGAGACCCGCTTTGAAAGCGGGTTTGCTTCAGGGTGCTGCAAAGTTAGCCTGGCCCCGACGCTTGGTCGGATCATGTTCGGAGCGATCTGAGCAAGGCGAGGGGGAGATTTTTTCGGCAGGCGGAGTTTCATGGCAGGCGCGCGACGCTTTCGCCAGGCCCATCACTTTCGCAAGATTGACAGATAGGTAGACAAGACAGGGAAGACAGACAGAGAGAACAGAAAGAAAGGAAAGAAAAGAAAAGAAAAGAAACAAAGAAAGAAAGAGAGAAAGAAAGAAAGAAAGAAAGAAAGAAAGAAAGGAAGGAAGGAAAGAAAGAAAGAAAGAAAGAAAGAAAGAAAGAAAGAAAGAAAGAAAGAAAGAAAGAAAGAAAGAAAGAAAGAAAGAAAGAAAGAAAGACAGAAAGAAAGACAGAAAGGAAGGAAGGAAGGAAGGAAGGAAGGAAGGAAGGAAGGGAGTAAAAGAAAAGAAAGAAAGAACAAAAAGCGAAAGAACTAAAGAAAGGGAACTACATAGATAGATTGAGTTGACCCATTGGGACAGACCGGTAGCTTAACAGAAAGTTAAATAGAAAGATACATAGAGAGGTTAGATAGATTAGGTAGAACAGAGAGATTGACACAGAGAGAGAGAGAGATATAGATAGGTACCTAGGTTCCAAGATCGACCGATAGGTAGGTTGCAGGCAGTAGAGGGATAGATGGATGGGTAGAGAGATAGTCGATAGATAAGATAGATAGACAGATAGACAGATAGATTGTTGAGGCGTGTTAGATAGAGATAGGAAAGGATAGACAGAAAGACAGGTAGACGCGACAGAACAGATTAGATAGGTTATAAGTAATAAGACAAGTAGACATGGTGGTCGGTAGTCGTGACCGATAAACAGACAGATAGATGAAAAGAAGATAAAGGAACAGAGCAAGAGGAAGAGGAAGAAAAAGAGAAGGCGAGTGAAAATGAGAGAGAGAGAGAAAAAACAAAATTCAGACAGAGAAGAGAGAACAAGAGGAAGACAAAGAGAAAGGGAACTAGAGTTGTCCCAAACGTAGCAGAAGTGCTTTGTCATAAATTTGTGGAAGTTCGATTTCGTGACAAGCACAGTGTTTTGGAGGAGGTTGAGTTTGTGGCAAGTCTACTTTGCGTGACGCGCGCCGCGCCTTGCAGCTTTTGGCTCGAATGTCGTGGCAGGCGCAGCGCTTGGGAGCTTCTCGTAGATTTTGCGGCAGGCGCCGTACTTTGGAGCTTGGCGTGCAGATTTCGTGGCAGGCGCAGCGCTTCTGAGCTTGGCGTGCAGAGTTCGTGGCAGGCGCAGCGCTTCTGAGCTTGGCGTGCAGAGTGCGTGGCAGGTGCAGCGCTTTCGGGAGCCAGGGGATGTCTTTGGAAGATGTCTTGAGGGGATGTCTTTGAGTGTGTTTTCGGGGATGTTTTGTGAGGGTGTCTAAGGGGTTGTCTTTGCGGATGCGGTGTTGGGTGGGGATGTCTTTGCAGTTGTCCTGGGCAATGGTGAGTTTGGGGATGCTGTGGGGCGTCTCGGGGGAATGTCATTCGAATGTGTCGGCGGTTGTCTGAAGTTGTTGTTTTGGGGTGCTGTCTTCGGGGATGACTTTGCGGATGCGTTTGGAAGGGATCTTTCAGGGACGCCTCCGGCAGGGATGTCTTTGCAGTCTCTTGGGCGGCGTCTTGCAAGACTCTGAAAGGTGTATCTTTGGGGAATGTCTTTTGGGGGGTGTCTTTGGGGTTGTCTTGCGTTGGTGATGTGCTTAGGGGCGTCCTCGTGGTTGTAATCGTGCATGTCTCTGGGAATTGTCAATGGGAATTTTGTTGGGCCAGGGGAGTGTTTCAGAAAATGCTGGTTGGGGATTTCTTTGGTGTTGTCTTCTTTAGAGGACATCGTTGCATTGTGTTTTGTTCGGGTGTTACTTCGTTTTTAGGGGGAAGGGGGATTTGTCTCTGGAACACATGTCTTTGGACATATCTTTGTGGACGTCTCTTGCAGTGTTTGAAGCACTCCTTCTTTTGTCCATATCGAGAGGGCCACTTCAGTTTTCACGGGCTCTTTGACAGGTCAAGGTGCAGCGGGCCAAGGGTAGACAGATAGCGCGTCGTCAGGCTATCGCTTGACGGGTGCTGAGCGAGGAGCTTAACAAAATCGAAGGAGCTTGATGGTGTGAGGAGAGTCTCGAGGCTACAAGGCCTGACCTTGACAGCTCTAGCTGTGGCCTAGCAGAAAGCGACAGCCGTGCAAATAGCTTAGGTAGGATGATAGATACATGGATAGAGTTGAACAGCACAGTAGAGTAAAGTATATCAGATTGGTAGATTCGCTGCTCGGTTGGGAGGAAAAGAGACCAGTAGTTAGACAGATAGACAGATAGATGACGAGCAGAGAAAGGACAAGAGAAAAGGACAAGAAACAGAAAATGAGAGAGATGTGAGCAGCGCCCTTTGACTTTGACTTTGACGCTTGATGCGGTCTGTGCCGCCGTGAACGATCGCCAGCCAAGGCGTGCGGATCGTCACAATGTGTGAAACGAAGCATGGATGGAAAATGAAATTCAGGTATCGCCCGTTGTGGGCAAAATGATCCTGCAGCACTGTGGCTGCCCGAATATTGGAAATGAATTTTGTCCTCAACATCACCCCGTGTGCTTTGTGCACACTTCTGCCAATGTGCACAAGAGATGCAGTTCCAGGCTGAAGAGAGGCGGGGAACACAGATATGCCTTGCTTATAGACATGGGTGAAAGCATGCACATCCTGGCTCATGACAGTATTCACAGCATCTGCTTCAAGCGACTCACTACGCAGAGTCCAAACAAGTTTCGGTTTGCCCCTGGCACAAGTCCCGGAAATTTTCACTGGCGCCCTGGTACATGTTTCAAGGACAAATGCAGCGTACAGCTCACAGCAAGAAGTATCACCAACAGGGTGATCAGCCGCCCAAGTCATGTTCAAGGATGGGAGCATCGGGCTCAACCACAAGACAAGACAAGTCATGAAAGGATGTGTGGACCCGGGGCTTGGCAACAATATATGCATGGGCCGAGTCCACCAAAAACTGGTGATACAGCATGTATTGCTTTCGGAGCCTTGTCTGACGTGCTTCAACCTGCTTAAGCTTTCGCAAGAGTAGCGCGAAACGAGATTGTATGAGGCCTTTGGCCGCACTGTCAGCAGCGTTATCATGATAAGCGGTCCAATAGTCAAAGAGCGTGGTCTGCGCAGCCTCAGTCCTATGGGCCCTGACCTTGGCAAGCTGGATTGAACCTGGAGGATGACGCGCGGCTTGCACGCACCACTTCTCCCACAAGTCGGCGTGCTCCCACTGCACAGGAAAAACGAGACCGGCCTGAAGTGTATGTTCCGCTTTATCAAAGAATGTTTTACAATCAGTGTAGATTATGCAATGGGCGGCAACTTCGAGGGCAATCAGGCCACCCAGGATTTCAGCACGCAGGATACATTTGTCCACACCTGGCAAGGGTTCACAGCGGTGCACGGCGTTGCAAAGGGCCTCAGGCTGGGCAACAACAACCGCCGACCCTGCAATGGCCAGGTGACGATCCTTTGGGAAGAAGCAGGTCCCATCAACAAAAAGGTGCACCTCGGTGGTGTCAACGGGACGCCTCAGCCCAGGATCGATCATGAGGAACAACTCCTGCTTGAACTGAAAACACTCAATTTGAAGCGGACAGATTCCCAAGACTTTTGGTTGGTTCTTCATGAATTCCAAGCATTTTTATATTTATGTCGTATCGGCGCAATTGCTTCACAATTGAAGATACGATGCTCTCTGGCATCATTCTGGTCACACAACGGACATTTGGGTGTGACATAGTGATTCCACTTACTGATGATATCATTCGTGAAGTTACTACCAGCAGAGAAAGCTGTGAGAGTGGCAACATGACTGCCTTTTTATTTTTCAAGGGATTTTTCCATACAGACCAGGTCCGGTTGAGCTAGGCCATCAGCAACCCTCGCTTTATGTACCTTAGGGACAACATGCGCTGTCCATACATGATTGAGGGCCCAAGCGAGGAAGGACCTCGAGCAAGAAACCCATTTTATCCTACCCAGGATGGAGAAGACAGCAATACCGCCCATAACTATGTCAAGTCTTGACGCTGCTACCACAAAGGCATACGCCGGGCCAACCGTTGAGCTCTGGTTGACAAGCAAGGCCTCAAATGCCCCAAAGATTGGGAACAAGTGTGCAAAACGTCTCCAAATTTTTAGCCGTCGCAGCAAGTCAGCAAACTGGGGGTCAAGGCTACGCCCGCACATGGAGAGGGCCATGTAGGGATTCTCACCTGAAGTAGCATTGCCCATGGCTCGAGCCGTGGCAGTACGCAGCTGCTTAAACTCATCAAGCGAGATACTCACAAACTCGGAACCGTACGCAGATTTAGGCAGGCAACCACCAGTAACAAGTTTCTTCTTAAACCCCCAAAAAGCTCGAATACCTCTTGCTTTGCTGAGTGCTGCTGAGGTTGCAGAAGCACGTTTTTTGCATACTTTTTTCACTTTCACTTTGGAGTAGCAGGCATCCACCCCTAAGTCACACGAGTGATTTTTGACCGGGATGAGTACACCACCGTGCCGCCACAAACGGAGTGCTTTGCGCACAGAAGGGCGATTTGACCATGTCCAGCACTTCTTGGCTTGAAACTGTACCTTGGTGGCATCTGCAAATGCCTGCACGCTAAGCAAGGCGCAATGCAAATCGTCCATCGAGCTGGCTGTAAAAGACCAATTGTCAACAAAGAAAAAGGGGGTGACAGAAGCCCCTGCGGCCTGGCACAGGCAGAAAGCTACACGGGCAAAACTGGTTATAGCAATTACCGCCATTGAACACCCTTCCGGGATCCCGGAGGTTGATTTCAGCAAAGGTCCAGCACTCCCGGCAACAACAAAAGAACGGGTAAAAGTGGCCAGGATATTGATGTATGCAAGGACATACGCAGGATGAATCTCTGCCCAAATCATTGCGTAACGCAGCGGATGGCGAGGGATAGTGTTATAACACTTGATGAGATCCAAAACACACCCATGCAAAGGGGATTTTTCAACATGCGCGACCTCGAGTTGCAAAGCATGCAGGGCCGATATATCAGCCGCACACAAGTTTTTAACCCCACCTGCCACGCGAGGCGAAAGCGATAGGCGCGGGCCTGTACTTGGCCCAGCACCTGTAGATTCGGCTCATAATTGTGATCGGGCGTATTTGCAACGCAGAGGGCACACCGTCTGCTTTGGGGAGGCAGGCCACTAAAGCAGTTGTCCACTGCACCGGCCACTGCGCCCCTGCCTCCATTTCATGGAAAATACTGAACAGGGCTTCAAGGTGAAAGTCGGTCAGAGCCTGCGTCTCAGTGACAGAGAAAGCACAGGTGCCGCGTGAATATTTTTTCTTTACTCCAGCCATAAGTTTTTTCCAAACAGGCAAGTCAAATTGTTTATATGACATAGCCTCCAGCTGAGGAGTCGACCTGATCATTTCAAGGGCAGGCCTCAGCTGGCTATGTCGTCACCTTCTGGTTCCCTTCGCAGCCAAACATTCCAAACGTCAGCAAGTTCCTGATGACAAGCGTTGGGGCAATTGAGCTGTTTGACAAGACAAGGTCTAATGGGCACCTTCTGAATCCGGGCTGGCGGGGCAATTGTGAATGTGTGCCGCCTAACCCCCGTGACGATGTGCACGGATTCGTCCTCAAAATGCACCACATCACCTACTGCAAGCTCTCGGTTCCGTGGGAGAGGCAATTCTGTGCAGGCTCCCTTTTTGATGGGCGCACGTGGGATATGCAGGATGGATTCCTGATGGCACTGATTGGCGGGTTATGCTGCTCACGCAGCCTCTGGAAAGAAAGTGCTCCTCCCTTGTGCCAATCACGGAGAAGCTTTTCAGCGTCCAATTTTTGACGCTCAAGGATATATGTACTTTCTTGGGTAGCGTACCACTGATGAAAAGAAGACAGCAAGTGCTGCGCACCATACAGCGGTGGCATGGATACCCAAGCAAAGCCGCACTGATCGAGTTGCCATTGCTGGAAGTTCCTATGAAACCCTTGCGCGTGGAGAATGGACTGCCACAACATGCACAAAGAAAACCACGAGTTTTCGGATTGATTTACCTGATACGCCTTAAGCTGATTTCTGAATGACTGAAGCGGCCGGAGTTGCCTCAACCATCTGCGTAAAGCAATATTAGACTGGGGGATACAAGCATCGAAATCGCCATCACGGGCTTTGGAGTTGATTGGGACGGTGGAGACACATCGTTTAGGTGCACGGACATTCCCCCTTCCAAGAAAACCTTTCGGGATGTGTCTCTTCTCACCATCGGGCCAAACAGCAGCACAGGCAAAAGTATTTTCACAGTTTGGCCCACAGTTTGGCCGCTTGTGTGGAGTTGCCATTGCGCAACGCCTCGCTCACATCACGTACAACTGTGGTGTTGGCAACTGATAGATCCCTGAGCACAGGATCCAGAAGAACATCATCGAATGATTTGGGCAAGACCCACCTCAAGTGAGGAGCTTTCAAGGCTTGCCAGTCAAAATATGAAACAAGCAAAGGGTGAGTGTCGAAAAAGAAATCTGGGGCATTATCCGCCCATTTTAAGGCTCTTGCAGCGCACGCATTTGCCAAGATAAAGGAATGGCGACATGTGTCTTTACTGGTCGGCTTCAACGTATGACCGTTATTTTGGGATGACCATCTTGCGGTATCTACCCAACCTGCTCGACTCAACCAAGTCCATGCAGGAACTTCATCAAGAGAATTATTAAGGTCCCCGGAAATGATTGAGGGACCATTGTGCTGAATCGCTAATTGGAAGGCGGTGTCGAACAATCTGGCCGACACCTTTCTTGGGTGGTGGATGGGCGATGTGGAATAAAAAGGGCAATACAATGTGACCAGTTGCAGGACACAGTGCGGGGAGATTTGAACATAAGACAGCAACAACCTCGAGGTAAATTCCAGGTCATCCGCAATCTTGTGAGGGACAGTTTTAATCGGGAGGTGACTAACACAAGCAGTACCAGTTGCAGACCCACGCAACTGCGCCACCCCTTTCCCAATGTTGGCGCACGGCCTAGAGAAGTGGACATTGAGCCCTTTCTGCTGAAGCCTTGACTAAATTATGGTCTGGGCCTGAGCCGTGGCCCTAGTCTCGCAGGCAGTCCAAACACCCTGCCCCCAAGATGCAACAACATCCTCCTTGTGGATCAAACAGGTGGGGTTGAACGTGCCAATTTGAAACCAATGTTTGCAATCATCGGGGGGAGCCTCAAGACCTGGATTGAGAGCCTCTCCAATCGGCACAGAATCAGCAACCCAAAAGTAGCACCCTTTTACGCTGACACAAATGTAATTGCGCTCAGTTGGTGCATGGGTGTGCTTCACAGCAGTGCAGATCTTAACGCAAATCATCCACGTCACAGCAAGCGTGTCTAAGAACGCACTCTGTGGCCTGCGTGGCCGATGGATACACCCACAGGGCCATGTCGCAAGCCGATGTTGGGGGTTAAGATTAAATTCAACTCTCAAGAGGACTACAATTCGTAGAATTATCCAAGAGGTGCATGCATGCTCTGGGCATCAGGACTCATCACTGGTTTTGCGGCGAACTTCCCTTTCGCTCACTGCCTTTTCCAATCCACCCAACCTTCTTTGGAGAGTGTCATCAGCTTTCTGAAACATCTCCTGGATGCGGGTGAGCATGGCAGTGTTGGCTGCGGTAACATTACTATCCAAAGTCACAACTTTGACACTAAGCTCGGCAAGGCCAGCAGCCTGGGCGGTGGCCTTCGCAGTAAGCTCCTGGTTTTGGGCAACAACCTGTGTAATGGCAGTTTTGCAGGTTTCAACACGCGTGTTGACTTGCTGCACCTCAGCTTGAATTGCCTGTCCAACACTAGCTTGGACTTCGCTCTTCACCATGCTGATCAGTTCTGTGCGGATCTGGTCAATCCGCCCGGCGGCAGGAGCAGGGACCGAGCTTTGCGCTTGGTTTGGCATGAGTGGTAGCGGAGCCACGGGGCCGAGCAGCCGCTGCTGGCTACCCCGTGAATCATGCACTGTGTTTCTATTTCCAAGAGCCTTGGCCGCAGCAATGATATGTTTGCCCATCATGAAATGCGAAGCTGGCGGCTCCGAAGTCGCACCTACAAGCCACATATTGATTCCAAGAGGGCGGATTGCTCTTGCTCCCTTCCATCCAAGTCTTTCAAAGGCCTGCCCCACATGCTCTGGGGAAACACTGGGTGGGAGGCCTGTCACATTCCAGAATGACGTGAAATCCGGGAGAGATTGCATTACGTATGCTTCCGGATCGAGAGCAAGTTTGATGTTCGCAAAAGCCTCGGCTCGCGACATGATGCCGAATCCTTGAGCGGTGATCACCACACCAAGGGCTTGCTCAAGTGTCAACGAGACACCCCGAGCTTCTGCAAGCGTTTTTGCTTGAATCTGGAGCACTCTGAACCGATGTTCCTTGGTCCTCTCCGGACTGCGTGGGCAAAGAAAGGCCCCATTGGTGCCACTATCCTGCAGGGAATCATCAAGCACCGAGTCAAGCACTTGTGCGTAAGCCAAGAAGTACGAGGCACCGGGGTCCGAGGGCGGGATTCGCTTCCTATCAGGCGCAAAGAAAGCTTTAGACCACGAGCGAAGGATAGGGCCTTGAGGCCGAAGCGCACGTATGGCCTTTGTGACAACCGACATGGGGTCCATTGCAACGTTCTGCCACAAGACATCCGTGTGTTCCTTGAGCAGTTTGATCTCAATGCACGTTGTGGCAGGCATGTCCAAGTGGGTCTGGGCACACTGCAAGTTAAGATCGTACTTGACCTCACCAAAGTTAACCACGGACGCACGAAGGATGATGGGAGTTTCTCCATGCGCCGCTGGTAGGTCACAATGATGGACTCGGTCAGTGTACCTGTGCTCAAACTGGGTCACACAAACAACCAGCGTGGCATCGACTGAGAGCGGGGACGGGGGCATGAACGCTTGCAGCTGGGACCACCCCATCACGTACAACCCCGGACCATCGTTTGGAAACCGAGAGGCCTGGCGAGCAACGAGAGAGCTCCTGTTCTCAAGGTTGAACAAGTCTGGCTTGACAACTACGACGGATGGGTCGATGAGCGATCTGGGCGCCCCCCCTTTGCGACGTCCCCGTGTTCTTTTTTGGCGATTGTTGAACTCAGCAGGCTGTGTCTTCTTACTCTGCTGGTATACACATAGCTCCTGCACATGTGCCAGCCTGACTTTGTGCTCACTAGCCTTATCCTTAAGATCCTGCCACGGGTTGGGGGACTTGAGGATACCACGGATAAGGTCCAGGCCAATGGCGTCAACGACCTGTTTAGATCGACTGGCAATTGCGTCTGCTGGCACCCCATGTTCCAGGAGGAGTTTGGCGACACCCTCCTTGACAGCAGCATCCCCGTCTTTCTGACCTCCACCGAGCAATGGGAAGGCCCGGAAGCGTAGCACAGAGTTAGTGCATTGGATTGTGTCCTTCACCGACTTGGCATTGCACCATGGCTGACACGCCCTCAGCGGGAGGCCGTACAAGGAACTCAGCATTGCACGGAGTCATGGCAACCTCAAGGTCAACATGGTGAAAACCACGCAAACACAGCGCGTTGGCAAGGCCTCTGATCACGACACATACTACGACGCGCAGCACGACAGCCGGCAACACAGCCGCAGGGAGGAACGCAGCGGCGCAGCTTGTCAACACCGCTAAGACACTCAGGCAGGTCTTCTTCAACTGCAACCCAAAGGGCTGCACACACGCATCACTCCAGCTGGTGGCAATATAGAGTTTCCGAAAGTTTTGACTCGCCTGGTAGGTGGGTTCACAGTGATGAATGGCATGCCAGCGGGAAACACGTTGACGACACCACAACCGGCAGCAAACTTGGATGGTCGACAAGCCAAAATGGCCGAGACGGTCCCAGGCTTCACCAAGGATTGGGCCAATAGGGGCACAGAGCAGCAATGTCCCGTGATAGGCACACGCAATGATGGAAGCACACGTACTTCCATACCGTGCGAGGTACCAGGCACACAAGACAACCAGGCAGGCAATCCTAATCGGGGCGAAAGGCAGCTCATGATGCAGGGTCGGCTGATGGACCTGGTTGGACACTGTTCCAAAGCCAGGCGTCAGTCCAGGTACGGCATGCGTGTCGTCATTTTAGCATGGTGCTGTAATGTGGTCATCAACGGACGATGCAGACATGCACTCAACCTCAGTGGATACGAAATGCACACGTGAGGTTGCTGCACCAGCGCACAGGGAGACTCAGGGCAGCGCCGCCCTTTTCCTGGCAAATGGATGGCTTGCGTCGGATCACAGCTCCTGTGAACAACTGGCCCACGTCCTCACACACCTTACCATTAATGCAACATTCGGGAAGGTCAAGGGTTTTGGCAGTCCGTAGCTTCAACAGGCAAAGGTCCCACTTTGGGTGGACCTTCATGGGCACCGTCTTGGATTTGAAAGGATGAACAGCAAGCACCTGGAACGTCCCCTCCAGATCATGCGCAAGGACAAGATTGGGAGGCAACACAGGCTGCTGAGCAGCTGGGACACCATGGGTGCACACAATTGGTTGGTCCGGCGGCCATGTGATGGGCCATTCGTCATCTCTTACAACTCTATCCTGCACGGTGACGTGGAGGAGTCCTACCCGCACTCCAGCCAGGGCCGCAACATGTGCTTTGATGTCAGCACATGTCCACGTGGCATCAACACTGATGGACCCTTGGAGATCACAGGAGCTCATGACAAAGTGCCGTATCGCAGTCACGAAGTGCACTGTCAGCATCAACATGGGCTCGAACACAACCCTCGTGGTCCAGGAGACAGGATGGCTGTTGGTCCAATGGGATCGGACCATGTCAGGACCCACATGCGGCAGGACATCTTTGACAACATCACCTAGCATTGTCCAGAATACGCCGTGGTACACTTCCACCAAGAAGCACTTGTGGCAGTCACAACCGTTGGGACTTGGTTGCTCAACGTAAAGGATGTCCAGTCACGAGGCAGGCAGCACGGATCGCTTGATTCACACGTGAACCTATCTGACAAATGTGCCCTAACATCACGGAGAGGCAACTCACTTGGGAAAGCCAGGAACTTCAGTCTTGGAAGACACACCGTCTCACCAAAAATCGGATCACCATCAGGCAGAGCCGAGAGGCACAGGACAGTTCAGTCTTAGCCCTTTTTGCAGGCTGCTCACTCAGCAAATCCGACATGGACCTCTTGCGCTGCTCAGGACTACACTCATGGTCAGAATCCTCAACGATGAACGGGATGGTTGGGGGAAATGGAATCACACACCACCTGCAACTTCCAGAACCCGCCACTGCACTTGGCAACGTAATCCAAAATGGACATGGTCAGCCGACAGTTTGGCACCAAAGACACACAAGGTCACAAGGGTCACAAAGGCGGCATGCACAGGTGCAATGGAATTACCAATGTGCTTCCACCCCTCAGCAAGCGGCATCATGATCTTGGCATTGGGCGGGAAGCCCAACATCACAGCAACTTCCCACGGATGGAAGTACCTCGGATTGGTGCGGGGATCATCTCTCTCTAAGCGGACCGTGCGTGGCAATTCATGCTGGTGGCCATATGAGGCCATGGGTGATCCTGGGGTCACAAATTTGGTCTTCACACGCCACGCAAGCGCATCACACGGGTTCCGGAGTTCACCCCTCACAGTCGGGGGCAGCGACTCAGGATCGCTCAAGAGGGCAATGGCTTCTGGGGATGGTTCAAGCTCACTACGCTGTTCGGGCGACAAATGCATGGCAACTGCTTCACCCCGGAAGAGTGACAGACCTCCACTGCTTGCTGGCAACCTGATAACTACATTCTGCTCCTCAGTGAAGTGCGCCGCAGAGTTCTGATGGACAAACACTGCAAGCCACCTAGACCGATCAATTGGCAAGACATGTTTCAACGCTACCTTGGTTTCCTGCGCAATGAAATACCCCAGAATGGGCAGCATGGCACACACACACTGCCAGTGAGGATGCTCTGTGATGGAGGGGGCATTCTCCATCGTAATGTGCATGGCAATGTGCCGAAAAGCACAAGAATCCATCCCTCAGAGCAGTTCAGACCTTTCGCGTTTGCAGCAGTGCTCCAAGGTGGACAAGGGGGGCTCGCAAACGCATGCTTGACTCCCATGATTGATGCTGCAAGATGAATCCTCAAATCCGTAACACACCCAACAAGCACAACAAAGCGCTTATGGCTACAGAAAGCTGGATCTGCAACAAGACCGGCAGTGAGGTCCTCAGGCGTAATCAGGGTGAAATCGTGGTTGGCTGCAAAGGCTTTGGCTGCATTCTCGTTGTGCTCAACTGCTAGCACCGTATGGCCACTGATGCCCTGACGATTCAAGGCCTGCAGGCCGAATGACCACCATACCACCAGCAAAAAAATTGACAAAGGCAGGCTCTGAGTTCACAAAGGCATGCTGGTCAACCTGAGCAATCATCCCTTCAGATACTGTCAGCCTCGGGACCCTCCCGCTGCATCGTGGTCTCGGACTCGCATGGCACTGAACACCGCAAAAACACGACCTGTAATGTGACCATACAAGCGTGAGTACATCTCGGGAACCAAGATCCGGCATAATGTGGAGGTGAATCCAGCGTAGGCCTCCGCTGTGTATAATTCAAAACCAGCACGCGAGCACACGTGACGCTGCACAGGCGTGAATCTGATGTCAACGGTGCCCATGAACCGCGTTGCACGAAGGTCCAGATGGTCACCACGGATTCGCTGGGCCAGTGTGTTGACCAGCACCAGATTGTCATCCACAGATTGCTGATCGACTACCATGACTAAGACTGCTCAAGCATCAGCCGACACCGCTCGCTTCTGGTAAGCTCTTGAGCCAGAGCTTGTGAGCAGCGCCCACATCCCATTGACGTTTTGTGCTACTGACATGGTTGCCAAGGTTTTCATAGTCATGATTATAACCCATGCCAGTAGAGCCGGCCACGCTTGTGGGCGGAAGTTTCCACTGTATAAACTGTAGCTCATTTTCTTTCTCTGCCATTTTCACAAGATTTTGTGCAATTTGTGTAAGATGATGCCCAAACTGCGTGTGCTGATGTTTCACGCAAGCAGCCATGCAACAGTACAATACGTGCAAAGCTGGATTGGCTAGAAACAGCAAAAACGGGCTTTGCTTGTGGACCTCATTGCCAATTAATCGCAACTCCGGAGGGAAATCAGACCGCCCGCAGACATCTAGGCCGAAGGCTCCAGCATTCCGTGTCGCTTCGATCCCCTTTTTGCATTCAAAATGCCAGTCTGCATGGGCATCAACGGCTTTGGCCGCATTGGCCGCCTGGTGTTCCGCGCAGCGGCCGGGAACCCCGACTCCGATGTCAAGGCCATCAACGACCCCTTCATGGATGTGAAGTACATGGTCTATCAGCTCAAGTATGATAGCGTGCACAAGACCTTTGATGGAACCGTGGACTGCAAGGAGGAGGGCGGCAAGGAGTTCCTGGTGGTGAACGGCAAGTCCATCGCGGTCTTCCACGAGAAGGACCCGGCGTCCATCCCTTGGGGCGCGGCAGGTGCCGAGTACGTTTGCGAGTCCACGGGCATCTTCACCAACAAAGAGAAGGCAGAGTTGCACCTGGGCGGCGGCGCCAAGAAGGTGATCATCTCCGCACCCCCGAAGGATTCTGTGCCCATGTACGTGATGGGCGTGAACCACACCGACTACAAGAGCAGCGACACCGTGGTCTCCAACGCGTCCTGCACCACCAATTGCCTGGCTCCCCTGACCAAGGTCGTGCATGAGAAGTTCGGCATTGTCGAGGGCCTGATGACCACGGTGCATGCCATGACGGCCACGCAGCTCACTGTGGATGGCCCCTCCCGCGGTGGCAAGGACTGGCGCGGAGGCCGCTGCGCTTCCCAAAACATTATTCCGTCCTCGACTGGCGCCGCCAAGGCCGTCGGCAAGGTGATCCCTGCCATGAACGGCAAGCTGACCGGTATGGCCTTCCGCGTGCCCACGCCGGACGTGTCCGTGGTGGACCTTACCTGCCGTTTGGAGAAGCCGGCCAAGTACGACGACATTGTGGCGGCCATCAAGGAAGCGGCTGCCGGGCCCATGAAGGGTGTCCTGGACTGGACTGACGAGGAGGTCGTGTCCACGGATTTCGTCACCTGCAAGGCTTCTTCCATCTTCGATGTGGCGGCTGGCATTGCGCTGAATGACAACTTCGTGAAGCTGGTCAGCTGGTACGACAACGAGTGGGGCTACTCCAACCGATTGGTCGAGTTGTGCATCCACATGAAGAAGGTGGACGGCTGAGAGTTCAACCGGCGGCCATGATGGCCGCAGGTTCATCGATTTTCACCGCGAGAGACGACTGCAAGGCCGTCATGACATTGGGCTGGTCGCTGACAGCTGCGACAGCATGAGGCTACAGGACATCTTGCCCAGCTAGTAAAGCTGATTTTGCGAGACCAATGAGGGCTTTAATCATCCAGTCTTATCGAGTTACACGAAGTTTGAGTAGACTAGAGCTGTGTAGCAGTTGTGTCAGACTTTTGGGCCGTCGTTGGTCCATCACTTAAGCCTCGATAGGTGTGGAAGCAGACAGCTGACCGCACAGAGACAGTGGACACAAAAGGGAGCAAAGGTTGATACACCAGTGATTGGTGTCGCTGTAAGAAGAGGCCCAGAATTTGGTTCCTGATGTTTCCGGAAAGCAGCCATGTTCAACACCATGCAGACGTTAAAATGGATCGGCAAGCAACAACAACACAGGCTTAGTTTCGCAATAGTTCATGCATGTGCCATCCTGATGGGCGTTTTGAGCATTGATACAAGTGCAGGCCCGAATCAGCGCGTCAAAGCTGAGTTGGCAAGCTTGTGCTTTCTGTGGTCGGGTAAAGAGAGATGCACGTGCTTTGGGACTCTTCTGCCTCCGAAGATGCAGCTATGTACTTGTATCATGTCTAGTTGTAGAAGAGTGGCCTAACAGATTGTGGCTACCCCGGTGCTTCACTGTGAACTGAACAATTGATCACCACTGTAATGCAGGTACTTGAATGAAATCACACCGTCCGCAGACATCTAGGCCGAAGGCTCCAGCATTCCGTGTCGCTTCGATCCCCTTTTTGCATTCAAAATGCCAGTCTGCATGGGCATCAACGGCTTTGGCCGCATTGGCCGCCTGGTGTTCCGCGCCGCGGCCGGGAACCCCGACTCCGATGTCAAGGCCATCAACGACCCCTTCATGGATGTGAAGTACATGGTCTATCAGCTCAAGTATGATAGTGTGCACAAGACCTTTGATGGAACCGTGGACTGCAAGGAGGAGGGCGGCAAGGAGTTCCTGGTGGTGAACGGCAAGTCCATCGCGGTCTTCCACGAGAAGGACCCGGCGTCCATCCCTTGGGGCGCGGCAGGTGCCGAGTACGTTTGCGAGTCCACGGGCATCTTCACCAACAAAGAGAAGGCGGAGTTGCACCTGGGCGGCGGCGCCAAGAAGGTGATCATCTCCGCACCCCCGAAGGATTCTGTGCCCATGTACGTGATGGGCGTGAACCACACCGACTACAAGAGCAGCGACACCGTGGTCTCCAACGCGTCCTGCACCACCAATTGCCTGGCTCCCCTGACCAAGGTCGTGCATGAGAAGTTCGGCATTGTCGAGGGCCTGATGACCACGGTGCATGCCATGACGGCCACCCAGCTCACTGTGGATGGCCCCTCCCGCGGTGGCAAGGACTGGCGCGGAGGCCGCTGCGCTTCCCAAAACATTATTCCGTCCTCGACTGGCGCCGCCAAGGCCGTCGGCAAGGTGATCCCTGCCATGAACGGCAAGCTGACCGGTATGGCCTTCCGCGTGCCCACGCCGGACGTGTCCGTGGTGGACCTTACCTGCCGTTTGGAGAAGCCGGCCAAGTACGACGACATTGTGGCGGCCATCAAGGAAGCGGCTGCCGGGCCCATGAAGGGTGTCCTGGACTGGACTGACGAGGAGGTCGTGTCCACGGATTTCGTCACCTGCAAGGCTTCTTCCATCTTCGATGTGGCGGCTGGCATTGCGCTGAATGACAACTTCGTGAAGCTGGTCAGCTGGTACGACAACGAGTGGGGCTACTCCAACCGATTGGTCGAGTTGTGCATCCACATGAAGAAGGTGGACGGCTGAGAGTTCAACCGGCGGCCATGATGGCCGCAGGTTCATCGATTTTCACCGCGAGAGACGACTGCAAGGCCGTCATGACATTGGGCTGGTCGCTGACAGCTGCGACAGCATGAGGCTACAGGACATCTTGCCCAGCTAGTAAAGCTGATTTTGCGAGACCAATGAGGGCTTTAATCATCCAGTCTTATCGAGTTACACGAAGTTTGAGTAGACTAGAGCTGTGTAGCAGTTGTGTCAGACTTTTGGGCCGTCGTTGGTCCATCACTTAAGCCTCGATAGGTGTGGAAGCAGACAGCCGACCGCACAGAGACAGTGGACACAAAAGGGAGCAAAGGTTGATACACCAGTGATTGGTGTCGCTGTAAGAAGAGGCCCAGAATTTGGTTCCTGATGTTTCCGGAAAGCAGCCATGTTCAACACCATGCAGACGTTAAAATGGATCGGCAAGCAACAACAACACAGGCTTAGTTTCGCAATAGTTCATGCATGTGCCATCCTGATGGGCGTTTCGAGCATTGATACAAGTGCAGGCACGAATCAGCGCGTCAAAGCTGAGTTGGCAAGCTTGTGCTTTCTGTGGTCGGGTAAAGAGAGATGCACGTGCTTTGGGACTCTTCTGCCTCCGAAGATGCAGCTATGTACTTGTATCATGTCTAGTTGTAGAAGAGTGGCCTAACAGATTGTGGCTACCCCGGTGCTTCACTGTGAACTGAACAATTGATCACCACTGTAATGCAGGTACTTGAATGAAATCACACCGTCCGCAGACATCTAGGCCGAAGGCTCCAGCATTCCGTGTCGCTTCGATCCCCTTTTTGCATTCAAAATGCCAGTCTGCATGGGCATCAACGGCTTTGGCCGCATTGGCCGCCTGGTGTTCCGCGCAGCGGCCGGGAACCCCGACTCCGATGTCAAGGCCATCAACGACCCCTTCATGGATGTGAAGTACATGGTCTATCAGCTCAAGTATGATAGCGTGCACAAGACCTTTGATGGAACCGTGGACTGCAAGGAGGAGGGCGGCAAGGAGTTCCTGGTGGTGAACGGCAAGTCCATCGCGGTCTTCCACGAGAAGGACCCGGCGTCCATCCCTTGGGGCGCGGCAGGTGCCGAGTACGTTTGCGAGTCCACGGGCATCTTCACCAACAAAGAGAAGGCGGAGTTGCACCTGGGCGGCGGCGCCAAGAAGGTGATCATTTCCGCACCCCCGAAGGATTCTGTGCCCATGTACGTGATGGGCGTGAACCACACCGACTACAAGAGCAGCGACACCGTGGTCTCCAACGCGTCCTGCACCACCAATTGCCTGGCTCCCCTGACCAAGGTCGTGCATGAGAAGTTCGGCATTGTCGAGGGCCTGATGACCACGGTGCATGCCATGACGGCCACCCAGCTCACTGTGGATGGCCCCTCCCGCGGTGGCAAGGACTGGCGCGGAGGCCGCTGCGCTTCCCAAAACATTATTCCGTCCTCGACTGGCGCCGCCAAGGCCGTCGGCAAGGTGATCCCTGCCATGAACGGCAAGCTGACCGGTATGGCCTTCCGCGTGCCCACGCCGGACGTGTCCGTGGTGGACCTTACCTGCCGTTTGGAGAAGCCGGCCAAGTACGACGACATTGTGGCGGCCATCAAGGAAGCGGCTGCCGGGCCCATGAAGGGTGTCCTGGACTGGACTGACGAGGAGGTCGTGTCCACGGATTTCGTCACCTGCAAGGCTTCTTCCATCTTCGATGTGGCGGCTGGCATTGCGCTGAATGACAACTTCGTGAAGCTGGTCAGCTGGTACGACAACGAGTGGGGCTACTCCAACCGATTGGTCGAGTTGTGCATCCACATGAAGAAGGTGGACGGCTGAGAGTTCAACCGGCGGCCATGATGGCCGCAGGTTCATCGATTTTCACCGCGAGAGACGACTGCAAGGCCGTCATGACATTGGGCTGGTCGCTGACAGCTGCGACAGCATGAGGCTACAGGACATCTTGCCCAGCTAGTAAAGCTGATTTTGCGAGACCAATGAGGGCTTTAATCATCAAGTCTTATCGAGTTACACGAAGTTTGAGTAGACTAGAGCTGTGTAGCAGTTGTGTCAGACTTTTGGGCCGTCGTTGGTCCATCACTTAAGCCTCGATAGGTGGGGAAGCGGACAGCAGACGGAAAAGGAGCGGTGGAGGCAGTTCTACTCAGGGGCTAAGGGTGCTTGGCAAGCGTCCCAGAGCGTGAATGGAGGGCTCAAAGGAAGTGTTTTCTTCCAGTTGTGGCCCTCAGCATTGCTGGTTCCCAAGTGAGGAGGCATGTCTGCAGACAAAACAGGAGTATGTGTCAAAAGAAGGGAAGCCCTGTAAAGTGTTGGGTCTCCTTCGGGCTTGCCTTTTAACCCTTGTAACCAACCCCACAAAGGTACCTTCAGAAGATCCACCGGGAAGCAGTGGCGTTTAGGTTTGCGCTCCTTGGAATCGGCGAAGGCGCCAGAGCTGCCACCGCAGCTGGCGCAGGCTGCGGAGGCCAGGGTTGGGCTAAATTGCGGCTTGGCGGGCTTTGACATGCTCCATCTTGGCTCGAACAAGGAGAAGAGAAAGAAAAGGAGCAAGCAGGCAAAGAGGAAGCAGAAATAGCACAAAGCAGGCAGAAGAAGAAGAGGAAGAGGAAGAAGAGGAAGAAGAGAAAGAAGAAGAAGAAGAAGAAGAAGAAGAAGAAGAAGAAGAAGAAGAAGAAGAAGAAGAAGAAGAAGAAGAAGAAGAAGAAGAAGAAGAAGAAGAAGAAGATGATGATGATGATGATGATGATGATGATGATGATGATGATGATGATGATGATGATGATGATGATGATGATGATGATGATGATGATGATGATGATGATGATGATGATGATGATGATGATATGATGATGCAGACAAAAAAGAAGACGTGGCACGCACGTCAGGCGCTTAATCGCCTGGGCTTCGCCTGCCTGCTGCGTTTCACCACCGCGCCTGGGCGCTGGGCAGAGCAGCAATTCGGGCAGCTGCCGCCGGACCGGGCCAGTGCTTCCACTTTGGGACTTGGTTTCTGAAGAGCCAGGCAAAGAGCAAAGGGAGCCTCCCGAAGGGAACCCACCCTCGAAACATCCTTCACCTTTTTGATCTCCCGGAGCACATCAAACAAATCCCACTGCACCCAAGCCCGAACTCAGGGGCCTCCAACAAAGAACAGATCTCCTCACCGCATCTCTTCGGTGTGATATGTCTGCTAGGTCTCTGCTGTCTCCGAACATGCCTGAAAAGTCTGCGCAGCTGATATCTCCTGAAAGGATCCCTGCGCAAGCCCTCTTTGCAAAGCCTTTGAAAGACCACTGTACAAGATCTCTTTTAGAGACATTCTGGGAGATATCTGCGCAGGATCTGTTCCAGTGGCTTTCTCAGAAATCTTTGCAGCAACATGTTTCTGGAAGGCCTCTGCAAAATTAGAGACCTCTACAGAATCGCTTTGAGAGGATCTCATTTTGTTTAAGGGAGTTCCACACAATCTTTGTGCAGGAACCCTTTTCAAAGACCTGCAGATATTTGATTTTTCAATGTTGAAATTTGGCACCCCCAACCTCCACCCAAAATTCGCTGACGTCGAAACATTGTACAGTGCCGCACAGAGAGAGAGAGAGAGAGAGAGAGAGAGAGAGAGAGAGAGAGAGGGAGAGAGAGAGAGAGAGAGAGAGAGGAGAGAGCGGGAGACAACGAGGGAGAGAGAGAGCGAGAGGAAATCAAGCAAGGATTTTGATTGAAGATTCGTGACACGACGCAGCGCGAACTGTTCAACGCATCCAAAGTCCGCAGGTTTGCTTCCAGAGTTGACATTTTGTACCGGCAATCCGGCGCACCGAAAGGAGAACCGCACCGCGATCGTTTTTTTTTTTTTTTGCGATCGGAATTCGCACCGCGATACGATAGCGATTCCCGAAGGACCGGCAGCCACCTCCGCCGTCGCCAAGGGGTCCAAGGCAAGCCCCATGTCTCGAGAAGCTGATTGGCAGTGCCAAGCGTTGGCTCACTTTGCCGCTTTCCCAGATCCTTCAAGTGAGGTGATGGCCCCAGCCCGAACCTTCCGAGAGCCGGCCTTTTACCATCCCTTGTGTTTTTCAAACATCTGGCCCTCAAGAGACCTCAATCGGAAAAATGTTTTGATTTGAGGACCTCAAGGACCACCATCCTTTTTTCTACTTCTTCTTTTCTTGTTTCTTTTCTCATCCTCAAATTTATGCGGCTGTGCGTTGTGTGAACACCCCATGCGCAGGGCAGCGCGGCCTCCATGTCCCCAGGGCACGGCTGTGTCGGTGCTGCCGGCCAGCCTGGCGGTGGCCGATACCGCAGCGCGTCGCTTGTCGGAATGCCGCGGTTTCCTTTGCCAGTTCTTTTCTTGAAGGGACACCAAAGAGAGCTTTGGGGTAGGTTGTATGTTGGTGTGTGCCAAATTTTATTCTCGGTGTGAAATCCGGCACGCACCAATCATATGTACCCAACAATGTGACACTCCTGGCCCTTTGATCGCCAGTCACCTGATAGCGCTTTCGAAAGACTGACTTGCCTGGGGTTGCTAGGCATGGGCGTGCACCCTTTCGTCGGGAGTGTAGACAACCATTTTGAAGAGTCTTATTAATGGAGCTATGCGCATTTCCCTGTCACTTTAACCGGAGACCGGGCATATAGCAAGACGCCGAAGCCAAGGTCATGAAAAGCTGGCCGAAGAGGCTAGGCAACTCGCAGGCCGCTGCGAGATGTTTCCGGAAAGCCAACCGTTTCAGGGGCCCCAAGTGTAGAGACAAGTGGAAATGTCACTTTGGTCTTGTGGGAAGGTCGTTGATTGGATTTGCGTCTGGACCAAAGAGGTTTGCTTCGAAATAGCGCGATTTCCATTTCTCTCCTTAAGCACTCCCCCAAAAGATACCAACTCCACTAAGCCCCAAGCAGGACATGTCTCCATTGGGGATCCAAGGGTATCACCAAGAAACGGCGCAAAGAGAGGTCGGAGTCACCCAGCGCGAGTGCGAGGCAAGGGCGATGCGCGGCTGCGAGAGCAGCTGCTGCAGTGGGCAGATGGACAAGATGCTGAGGTCTGGCTGGGTGTGCGACTCGCTGTGCGGCTTGTTCGAAACAGATATTAGTGTTCCGCTCTTGTTCCGCTCTTAATAACTTGATTGTTGCAAAATGAATGTCTTTCTCAACGGAAACAAACCGACAACTTGAGCTACATTCTCAAGGCAAGAAACTGAGCAACACGGCTTGGCCTGCGTCACGATGCCCGGATATATTGGGACTAAACTGACTTCACTTGCTTGGCAATCATTTGCATCAGGCCTGGGCTGCGGAAGACGATGAGCTCAATAAGGCATCAGGGTGGATGCTTTGTGGATGCTTCCCGTGTCTCAGTGAACACCTGAAGACTGGACTAGGCCCTGTTTCACCATTTGGCACCATTTGCCGTGGTTTTCTGCAGGCCAGGGAGAAGCGAAAGCCTGCAGCGCCTCCCGTGAGGACCTCATATTTCTCGTAGAAAAGAGAAAGCAACGGCTGAGGTCTGTTACGGGGTCCAAGTGAATTTCCTCTTGGGGTGATGCTTTCTGGGCGGATTCATAGCCAGCGCCCTGCCAGCAACCCCCTTAGTACTTACAGGTTAATCGCTCGTGATCCTTGTGCTTTTTGTCATTTCCGTTTTGTTTGTAATGGCATTGTTTGACAGACTTGACTTTAGCCGTCTCTTGGCATTGCGCCTTGCTTGCAAGCAGCGATTAGACGCAAAGCGAGACGCTCTTTTGGAATGCTTGAACCAGTTGAAATATGCAAAAAATCGAATCAATATCGTCTGCAAGAACTGACTCCGCACGATAGACGAAAGTTACTGTTCCCTTCTTACTCTAGGCGGCCGGAGATAGCATTGAGTGCCTGGTTTGCCCTCACTCCATGCTGAGACGAGAGCCACCCAGAGTGCCTGGTGTGCTTGAGCCAGTGTTCTGCACTTGCTTGCAAGGCCCAAAGGGAAACAACGTACGCCGTCCGCAAGGAGGATTTGTACAAGGACATCAAGGTGGGAGGGGAGCGCGTGAGACTTTTTGTTTTGGCTTTGGTCTCCAGCCTTGAAGCCAATTCATTGAGCTCACGGAGCCATTCAGGTTTTGCATGCGCCGTCCGTTGGTTGGCCACGAGGGCCAACCAATGGGTGGGCGTCGGTGCAAGCTCGTCCTGCCCCCTGGCTTGGTCAGGAAGGGTCTGAAGCAGGTCTTTGGCTGACATTTCATTTCGCAGCTGGGCAGCATGATTTTTCTGGAATCAAGGGTCCTGGGCTCGTCCAAAAAGGGAACTGCATCATGTTCTCGTAGGCAATCTAGGTGGGGGTCGTGTGGGCATTTCACGTGCATCACTGTTATTGTCCTTGCGTAGGCGCCCACATAGGCAAGCCTGGGATGGTACATGTATATTTTGAAGCTTCATGTTTCGCAGTGATTGGGTTCACACGATGGAGGCTACATGGTAGCTATGAGATTTGCATCCCTGCGTGTTAGCCGGAAAGTCAGGCCTAGATTTTTCAAAACAGAACTGCCTCCGCGTAGGCTCTGCATAGGCTCCGCGTAAGCTCCTGCCGCTGGCTAGAGGCCCATTTCGCGAAGCCCTGGGCCACTGGCGCTGTGAAGCTTCCCGTAGTCTGCAGCATTTCTGATGAAAGGTTGCGATTTTGGAGCTGAAGCTATCAAGCTCGAAGTAGCAAAAGCGGCGGGTAAGCGGCCTGAGTAGGCATCCGCATCCGTGTAGGCAAGGCAGACGCAAGTACTCGTGCGTAGGCGCCCTTTGCAGTCGCGGAGGCTTTACGCAGCTTCTCGGTGCCTTTGCTGTTCTGGAAGCACTGGTGGAGTCAATATACAAAGGGGGGTTGCACGGTATGATTCAAGAGAGGGAGGCAGAACCGACTGGCTGAGGGAGTTTCAGCTGCGGCTGCGCGGCCTTATGCGTACGCGGCCGGCACCTTAGAGTGAAGCGGCTAAGTCGGAGACTGGGAGGTTTGGTTAACATATGTGGCAGTCTATGATCCACAATGGGGGACAAGGGGGACTGAATTTCACTCAAACTCATACCATGTGTCCTCCACAGTAAGCGCTATGTGCGCAAACGCGTATGCGTACAAACGCGCAAACACGCAATTGCGAAACCACCCACTTTTCTTTTGCCAAAGACTCGAGCTTGGGGCCTTGACAACCGGTGCCTGGGCTGAACAAAAGAGGCAGTGTGCAGGTAAACCACCGCGATTTTTGCATGTTGAAGAAGGTTGGCTTTGCCAGATGATGGAGTTTGGTTTCTGATGCATTTTCAGAAGTTTTCGACGTCAGGTTTCACCCGCAAGAGGCAGACGAGCAGGGAGATGGGGGCGTTTCTTGAACCTCGGCGCAACCGCAAAAGCGCCACGCTGTCCTTGTGGGGTCCACCTTGAAGCAGCCGCGCGCCTGTAGGCAGATGAAACCTAAGTTGCACGTTGCAAGGTGCGCAAAGTCTTAGAGGTGTCGAGCGTGGCCTCAGCCACACCGGGACCATCCAGGCAGATGCGTCCGCCGCATCCGACTGCTGCACAACCTGTCTGTAGGAGGCGCAAAGTACGGAGTCTGTGCGCAAAGCTGCGAATCCATGCCGCTGCCAGTGGGGCGAAAAATCCGCCAGTATAGGCCGGGAAGACCAGTGGGAGGCGAGGAGCAAAAAACAGCCCGCCGCCAAAGGCTCAGGGTGCCTGTCCTTCAGCAGACTCGATCCGCACAGAGGCATCCATGTTGATTGGTTTAGTGGGAGAAACATATTTTTCCGGATGCCGGCCGTGAAGACCACAATGCTCAGCGCACCTGAAAAGGCCAAGTCATGTAATCTCATTCAAGCATGGCTTGGTTTCATGACAAACCAATGTCAAACAACGGCCTTAGCCGTAAATCTGCTTTTCACCAGTCACGCTGTCTTCGCAAGACAGAACAGCGTGTTTCAGTGGAAATAAAGAAGGCAGGGTAATTCCGACCGAGGCAAGCCCGCCGCCCAGGACGGCGTGTTTGTTGGAGACAGAGTGCTGTAAACCACTCAAGAAGTAAACTCAGCGAAACATGTGTTTGTCCAATCAAGCTGTTCAAGTCGACTCTGGGGGTTGCATGTCACACCAGCGAGGACGATGCCGCAGTACTCGTACTTGGTGCGCTGATGAAGCTTTGAGGCGACAAGGCGCTTTGATCAAAAAAGCCTCCCTGCAAAGCAGGGAAAGGCCACAGAATCACTGGTGCCTTCTCCCTTACGATGGTTAAAGGTTAGATAGCTTGAACGAAAACAATTTGGAATTGGAAACGAGAGGGAGGTCAGCATTTCTTCATTCCATATTATGAAGTGCTTGACATGCCCACAAGTGGCCGAGATGCTGTCGAAGTCAAACCAGGGGGAACGGCCAAGACAGTAGGTTCAACCTGGACTTGCAGGGGTCCTGCGCAGGAACGGCTTGACAGCCATTGGGCAATGCCTCACAGAATGCATGATTGGATGTGCTGCAAGCTGGTGGCAACCAACCGGGCACTGCATGCACCGTCGCCATTGACACGAGCAGACCGGGGTACAAGTTGTAGGCTTGACAACTAGATGAGTGGGGTTTTCCAAGCTCATGAGAATCCAGCTCCTTTGCGGACGGTGCTGGTCACTCTGAAGACTTAGTGGACATAATATGATAGTAGCCTTCGACTTGAGACATGAGTTAGTCGTCTAGCGCGCGGATGAATGCAGCCCTCTGAGTTCGCGCCTCATGACAAGAAAGTGGGGTTGCACGGTTGCACTATCGGATGCGATTTTGTCCGTGGGTGTTCTTGACAAAGGTAAGCGAAGCATTCGTTGCGTCTGCTCACAAATCCCATTGCTTAAATGACTTTGGGAGCGGGTAAGGCTGGCGCGAGGGAACAACGTTTGACCGAACTCGGAGGGTTCAGCTTTGGCCGAGGGCAACTGCAGAAGGCTGGAAGGGCGGGTCAGTTTTGTTACGGCAGCAGGCGATTCTAGAGCCCTTGTGACCCTGTGGTGCTGTCACCAGCACGGTTTCGTGTAGTTGCAGAAAACATGTCTTTCGGGGGACAAACTGGCAGCTGGCAGCTGGCTTCTCATGCAGGCGAAAGCGAGAATGGCAAGGCCAAGGCAGAGGCCCGCCCGAGCTGTGGGCAATGTGCGCTCAGCCGATGGGTCCGTGTTTGGTTGTAGAGGGGGAGCCAAAGCCCAAGTTTGTGTTCACAGTCAACCCCTGCGTTTCATTTCAAAGATCCACGTAGTGTCGAGTACACAGAGGTGGTTCTACGCCTGTAAGTGGCTGCCTTATCGCAGGTGTCCTCCGAGTCGAGCTCAAGCGGAACAGAGGCGAGAGCCCCAAAATCCAATTGCCTCTGTTTATGTGAAACCCGCAGTCCACCTTAAATCTTTCCAGTTGCTTTGCCACCTCTTTTTATTTTCCCGTGTGAATCCAGTATTTGAATCCTAGGATTCCGCGAGCTCCAAGGAGGCTGTCGGGCGAGCAAATGTTTTGTTTTGCTTCTCTGTGGGCAACTTGAAGCTAGTCCCCCAATTTGCAAGGGAGGCACTCCAATGTGTACAGGTCGATTCCTTGATTGCTGTGGTGGGTGGGGTTTTTGTTGACGGCGCCCGGTTACAACACTTCAGTTCATGGCATGTAGTTCCACAAGTTTTAGCGCTGCATCTGGTGGTGCAAGTGGCAGGAAGCGTCCGAAGCCAGAATCATCAAGTCCGTGAGGACGCTGACACACAAGGTCAAGCTGGCACACAACCTTTCGATGCGAGGATACAAGAAGCTGAGAGCGAAGATGCAGCCGAAGATGCCGAAAGCGCCAAAGACGCAACGGGAGATTCCGAGGGCGCCAAAGATGCGGCTAGAGACGCGGTGAGTGCCAAAGACATGACTGGAGCTGTCGAAAGTGCCAAGGACCTCGCTTTAGGCTCCTGTCTTTTCCAGATGCTTTGACTCAACTGGGGCACTTTGGGCATGCTGGAACTGTGAGTGAGGACGTCAATGGCCCTGAGCAGGCCAGAATGGGCAGCCTCGACTTGAGAGCTTGCAAGGTTTGCATACATGGTGACTGAGTTATTTTTTGCCAGCAGGCTCACCCCAGAACATGTGGTGATGCCTTAAGTTTTGCTTGGTTTGAAAAAGGAGACAAGGGAAATCCACGACTTGAGCGATTTTGCATGGGCCTCCACGACAATGGAGACGTGCCTCAGGCGCGGTTGGCGGGTGCTTCCCCGAAGGCGATGGGATGGGCCGAGGACTTTTTCAAGCTTCCGAGTGGAAGCCCTGGGGCAGGCAGCAGTCAGGCGTTTTCGGCCTGCTCTGAAGGTCTTGTTTTTGCGCACATTCTTTATTTTCTGTGCGTTTGTCTGGGTGTTGCTGCATTTGCTAGTGTCGTTGCTGCAGAGAGGCGTCTCCGAGTTCTCCCAAGGCGCAAGGGGGTGACCTGTGGGTTGCGGAGGTCTGTCCAGCAGGTAGGGAGAAGGCTCCGTTGGAATGCAACACATGAGTCGGAGTTTCTGGGATTCTGGCCAAAAGGCAAATGACGTGAAAAACGCTCACAGCTAGCTTTCCTTTTTTCTTTTCCCCTTGAAGGCCAAGACAAGCCCTGCTTCGAAGGCTGGACTCTTTTCGTTACATGCAGGACGTGTGCAGATGGCTCGGGAAAGCATTGAGTGCGCGAGCAGACCGCTTATGAAGATTTATTGCTTGCGTGGAATTTCAAGGCTCTTGTTGCTTTGTGTTTTTGGCTTTCAAGGCTTGCTTCACAACAGGGGATGCTCATTGAAGAACCCGCGTCCCCCCCCCTGTGTTGCTTTTGCTTCGCATGTTGACCCTGTAACATCCATTACCATTTTGGCTCAAGGCCCCTCTTGTATAACAGGTAACGCAGTACTCATTCTGCAGCCATTACAAAAGGAGAGCAGCAGAGCGCCCTACAGGAATAATCCACAGAATGCAGGACCAGGGACATCCATTCTCGGTTCCTCCACTATTGGCATATTGGACTCTCTTGCAGAATAGATCCAGGGACCGCATATATTCTCTACCACCACAAGGCACCTGTTCCCTTCTGGGATACGGAGCCCCCAGCAGTGGGTCTCAATTGTGGTAGCGGAGCGGGTTTTCCGCAGAGATTCAAGTGTTGGCCGATCATCCGGCTACACTGAAGAGACGCTCAATTTCTCGATGACCGCCAAGCAGCCGCCATCGCACGACGGAAAAGTCAGCTGGTTTGGATACGAAGAACTTGTAGATGATTGGGTGACCTTCACCACCATCGAGGCACCCAAAAGAGGACCCCTCCTCAAGAGCCGTCTCATTGGAGTCCTCCAGAATGACCTCTTGCAAGATCCTGACGAAGGAGTCAACTATTTCAAGAACACGCTGAAGAAGTTCTTCCTGAAAGGGTCGACCAACGTGTACTTATACAGACTTCTCAGTTTCTTCAATCACAGAAGGCAGAACACCGAGTTCCTCAGATTCACATCCAAATTTGAAATCCTCTTAATGAGATTGAAGGCAGCCTGGATGGACTTGATGCCCACGCGTACGGCACAGTCACCAGAGTTCCTAGCATCAGTACAAGATGCCAACGCAAGAAGAATTGCCGCGCGCCAGCAAGCAGCTGTACACGAGCACCGCCTCCAGATCTGCTACAAGTCGACAATCCAGAAGTACTCAGGCAGTATCAGATCAGCAGAAGAAAATAAAACAAATTGCAATGTCATTGAGAAACATCTCGCTTGAGAATTACACCTACGAGATGATGAAAACGCAGTACCACAACCTCTTCATCACGACCAGAACATCCATCCAAGATCCATCCATCCGACCTCCCGGAGGAAATCGGAGTGACACCTTCTACATCCTGGAACAAGGAGAATACAAAGGTGAAGAAGGCTTCTGGGTGGAGGACAAAGAAGGACTGGAAGGTTTCATGTCAACCAACGATGAAGAGACATTTTGGGTATTGGAGGAGAATGATGCGTTCATTGCAAGAAAGGTGTCTGGGCGGAATTTCAATTTCAAGAAGAGAAAAGGAAAAGGAAAATCAACAAGCAAAAAGGGCAGTCACTAACGAGGTGGCTTCAAACCCTTTCGAAAGGTAGCTCTGGCGGGAAGGCCAATATGGCCAATGAATATCAGGATCCCTACGACCAGGCATATTGGGGAAAAGGCAAAGGAAAGAAGGGAAAGAAAGGAAAATCGAAATTCCAATATCCCTATGATGGAAACAAAGGTTATCCATCCTATGACAATGGCAAAGGAAAAGGCGGACAAGAAAAAGGACAATCCAAAACGTTCGCAGCCATTGCAGAGAAGACGGAGGAGCAGCCCGCCATCCAGCAGACTGCACCATCCACAGAGCCTACCTATGCCGGATCCATCATGGAATTGGAGTGAACAAGGCTGGTACTCATCGGATGAGACATCCAGCACAGGACAAGCGATGATGGCATTCCATGACGCATATGAGCAGCATGAGAACGACGCCATCCACGAGAAGCTGATCCAATCTAATACAGTTTCAGAGCAATAGTTACAGCAAAGCTGATGGCGCCTGTCATCAACCCACAGCACAATCCGACCTATGCGATCCTGGACAATGGATGTACCAGATCCATGGGCAGCTGGCATGCAATCCAGCATTTTACCCAGGCCATCAAAGCCATGAAAGACCTCATCCCCTATCAGTACATCCCGGCAGAGACCAAGTTCACTTTTGCAAATGGAGAAACAGCCAAGGTAAGCTGGACCTTGCGCCTCAGGTATCATACGACACCTTCATGCAGCACCAACATCGACATCCTTGAACAAGGCGCTGTACCGATCCTCCTAAGCGTCAGTCAGATGCGGAACCTGTACATGACCATCGAGCACACACCTCAATGTGACAAGATCACATGTAAGGCTTTTGGCATGGACCGTCAAGCAGTTCCAGTATCCGGTCCGGCGCAGGACATGCGCTCGTCGATCTTGCTGGAGTAGCAAGAGTGAAATCCCACGGAGAGATCGCCATCAAGGGCCTCACCAACTACGTTTACGATGATGACAACAGCGTCCATTTCCCCTCAGGGAGTGAACAAGTCTGTGCATCCAAAGAATTCGAGGCGAAGGAAGAGATAGCGACTCCAAAAACATTGGTACTCTCAAGCAGGTTCACTCGATGTCCGACAAGAAGAACAATCAGCTCACTTGTGTGCACATTACGCCTCGCAAAGCGTTGTTCACACCAACAGGAGCGAAAGAGTGTGCAGCTAATCCTGACAACATCAGCCGAGAGCGTACAACGGAAATCATTGATGCATCCAAAGGTGGAGATCCAGAAATCCTTGAAGACAATTGGAGACTTACATCCCAGGCGAACAAACCAATGATCAACCTGTGGAAGGGTAAGACCATTTCCACCTTCGGGGATAATTCGCTGAAGGACAAAGAATCCGGTTCAGGATTGGCGGCAGACAGAATCATCCACAAGAAGGGCCAGTCGACTATTGAGCCAGATCCTGCAACGCCGTCAGGGAAGAACCCACGTCACTTCCGCTTGCCTTAGGCAGAATTCATCAGCGATTGTCCAAAGCAGAAGAGCCGAAAAAGCTCCACCTGCAGCATCATCATATGACTACAGACCAATTTCAATTCAGGACTCGTGCGCTTCACTTGCCAAAATCAATCTACGATCTATTTGACAAAATCCGAAGTGAGTGTGAAGTTTGCCAAGCGGGAAAACATGCACCATCACGAAGCAAGACGAGTGGACTTCGCGCGGACACATTCGGAGACATGACATTCATTGATCACTGTCAAGTTCCTGATGGAATTGGAGAACATATCACTGTTTTTGTCGTCCTGGCACCGCTGAGGCAGTGACAATTATGCAGGAAGTCAAGAACATCCCTGTCCTCAGGAACTACTTTGACCAGTACCACCTGCAGCCAACATCAGTTGTCGGCGATCAGGCCTTCATGACGGAGACATGGGAACATGTCTATCAACCCCTCGACATTACACCAATATTGCTGGGACCAAATACACCATGGCCGAATCGAGCTGAATCAGCAGTTCGGTTATTGAAGGCTCAGCTGAAGATCATGCTCCATTCGATTAAGTCGGGCAATCCACCGGCGACATTGAAGAAAGTGAAGTACCGACAACTTGTGAGGGCAGCAGCAACTGTCAGAAATCAAACTGTCACCTACGGGGGTGTAACACCTCTGGAGCTCGCATTCGGACGAAGACCTGCCAGATCTCAACCAACTTGATGTCGCAACACCAACTCAATTGACGATCGACAGGAATGAGGAAGAGCTTACAGCAATCCAAATCAAGCAGCTATCCAAGCAGGCGTTCCAAGAGGCTCGTCAATCCGAGGACATCCGAAGAGACCTTGCTCAGAACTTCAGGATGGGCTCCAAACCTCTTCATTTGAAGGACAAGGTGTTTTACTGGCAGGAAGACAAATCCAAGATTTGTTCCGACGGTAAGGGAGGAATATGGCTGAAAGGAAAAGTCATTTCCTTGGAAGGAGCAATGGTTGGACTTGATCTCGGAACAAGCCTCATCAAGGTCAACATGACGAAAGTCAGAAAGGATGAAACCATCCCTCCGGGGAAACTTGGAATTGGTTTCTTATTGCCTGATGAGAAAGAATCCTTGCAGGAAGAACAAGGAGGCTCTTCAACCGATTCCAAGAAGAAGGGATCGTCCATTCCAACTCCGAAGCCAGCATCCTCACGACCGTTACGCATTGCTGGAAAATCAAGCCCCCAGCCTGCTGCATCAAGAAAGCGCATTGGAGTGTGTACGTAAAGGAAAGATCCACGTTCTCGAGATCTTTGCAGGGGGTGCCAGATTCAGTCAATGCTGTGCACTCACTGGTATGAAGGTCGGGGCACCGGTTGACATTCGCAACGGATTTGACGTAATGACATCCAAGGGACGACACATGGTGATGGAGATCATCAAGGAGCAAGCGCCTGATCTCATCCTCATGGCACCAGTCTGTGACCCTGGTCGAACATGCAGAACATCCAACAAGTCTGGGAAAAGCAAAAGCGCTACGTCCCGATGGTTGAGTTTGTGGCATCCATCGCGCAATTTCAGCTGAAGCACAGAAGATATTTCATCGTCGAAAATCCTCAAACATCCAGGATCCGGTATCTGCAGCGCGTGCAACAAGTTTTTTCAGATCCATCCGTAACTTGGGGAGATTTCATTTCTGTGCATACGGACTGAAGGATCCTGAATCCGGACTCAGAAGTCTCAAGCCAACAAGCTTGATTCACTGCTTACCTTCCGAGGTCATGAGACCGATTTTCAGAAGGTGCAAAAATTTTACCAGTTCAGTAAAACATGAGCATCAGCCCCTTGAGGGAAATGCCGGCATTTTCGGAAGCAGAACCAAATTGACACAGGTATATCCTTACCAGTTCTGCCAGGATCTCGCGCGCATCATCTTGCGTCACCTTAAGGTGAAACCGCTTGACAATGAAGTGTACCTCCTCGAGGACATTTTCGAGCCATTCACCGACAAGCAGGTTGACGTTCTTCGAAAGGAGATGGCTGCCATCGACAAGGAGTTTAACATGACTAGCAGCAGCACCGCTGTTAGAATCCAGGACCTCCCGTTCAACAAGAATGTTCAACCATCAGTCATCCAAGATCCGCTAGTCCAAAAGATTCAGAAGACACTGAAACAGTACCCTCCGAGGACTGAAATCAACTTTTCAATCAAGATCCTAATGACTGGCGATGTCAGAACATGTGGAATGGTTGCAAGAAGTTGAGACAATTGTGCATCTCATCCACACAATATGATGCATGCGCGGCATACGCCCACACGATTGGCATCAACATGCCTATCAATTCACCTCCGGACGATGCCATCCGGAATTTGGCTCTTGCCAGCATCCAAGTGCAATTGGGAGAACTACAATCTCGAAGACGTGGCATGCAGTGATGTACTCATCAGTGCATCTCAGATGCGCCGGCTATCAAGCCGATGCCCGTCAGGTCGATCCTTTGACACACAGCAGCCGCCTGATCAACCGGACCATCCCATGCCTGATCCAAGACCTCCAACTCCACCGGACGAGCGCATGTCACATCCTCCTCCAGATCCTCCACATCAGCCTGATCAGAATGATCGACCAGATCATCCCATGCCGCCAGCACCACCAGGTGTATCACCAGACAGTCCAGCCGCCACGTGACAAACCAGGACGGCGAAAGCAGTCAATTTCGTTTTCAAGTGGACTCAATCGACTGGGGGGTGATGTTACTTTGCCGTCTCAGTCGCAACCATCTCAACCGATTCTTCCGACTGTCGTGGTGCCATCACCACCTGCAATTCTGACGAATCCCGAAGCAGACAACGATGATGAAGAGCTTGAACTGCCTAATCTTGAGCAAGAAGAAACAACTGCACCTCCTGTGCAGAACAGTTTATCAAAGAAGCAGAAGAAAGGAAAGAAGAAGAAGCCAGGTGAGAATCCAGACGACGAAGATTCGCCTGGATCATCTCCCAGGAATGAACCTGCAGCTTCATCCAATTTCAATCCGAACAATCCAATCCGACAGTGAGGAAGAACTACTCCCTCACGTTCCAACTTCATCCGGCACTGGAAGTTCACAGAGAACTATACAGTACACTGACCGAGAAGATGATGAATCAGAAGACTCTCAGAGGACGAGGCAGTACGACGATCAGGAAGCCGACCTTGTTCTTGATGAGGCACCTTGGTCACTCATGACATCCGATCAGAAGATCAACCCTGTCCTTCTTGGACGCGTAAAAGGGACCATCCAACAGATGTGAATACAAAGACAAGAGTCATGTTGACCGGCTTTGCAAGAACATGACAGACGGTGACCAAGCACTCTTGGTGTTGCACTCATCCAAGCAAGAATTCTTGAAGGCTTCATCCACATTCGTACTTATCGGAAAGAAGCGGAAAGAGGCAACAGCTACTGAGACAAAAGCTTACCAGAAGCAAGTCCTTGAAGCTAAGCACCTCGAGTGCAAATCTTGGCTTGAGAATGAAGTGTACGACTTAGTCGACACACGAAAGATTCAGGTCAGGAATTGGGTCACCGGTCGCTGGGTTCTTACCCTAAGGCGAGACAAGGACGGGAACTTCCTGAAGACGAAAGCCCGATGGGTCCTCCGTAGTTTTCAAGATAAGCAGAAGAACGATCAGCAGACAGACAGTCCTGCTGCATCCAGGAGTGGCTTCCGCCTTGCAATCCAAGCAGCCGCAAATAAGGGCTGGAAAATATTTCACATGGACCTGAAGACAGCATTCCTTCAAGGCAAAGCATACGATCAGAATCGTGACATTGTTTGCCAAATCCTGAAATGGGAGATCCGCCACACATCGGGGCGCGTATGAAGAAGACTGCTTATGGGCTGAATGATGCACCATGCAGATGGTGGAACATCCTAGACTCGGAACTCCGTTCATACGGATTAGTGCCAACACGAGCAGACCGTTGTACATATGTTTACTATCCTAAACAGCTTCCAAAATCCACACCGATCAGTGAAAAAGAAACCATCCAATACATTCGATCTTGAAGGAGCAGTTGATTACCTCATGGACCCCGTTTCCGGTACCAACGCCAAGAATCGACAAGTTCATGGAGCACTTTCTCTTCATGTAGATGATCTTCTTGTGACAGGGGATGACATGTTTGAGAAGGAAATCATGGGGCGACTTCGCAAGTCGGTTCAGAAAACAAGAATGATTGCCTTTTCGTAGGACAACGAATCCAATGGAAGCATGACGACAAGCACGGTTGGTACATTAATGTCCACCAGAACGTTGGGGGATCACCTTTGACAAGTATCTAAAGGATGATACACCACTCACTCCTCAAATGCATACTGCTTACAGAAGTGTCTTATCTCAGATCAACTGGTTACAATCGCGAACACAATTCCACATTGGTTATCAATTCTCCAGGTGTGCATCCAAGGCATCATCACCAACCATTGAGGACGTTCAAGACAGTCAGAACCATCGAAAGCATTCCGCTGAGTATGAGATTCTGGCCCCTTCGTGGAAAGACCCGAATAGTAGGTTATCCAGATGCATCCTGAAGACAAGTCATCCCAACGTGCACATGTTATCTTTCTTGCAGAGCAGAGAGATCTTTGCCAGGGCTCATCGAATTCGAGAGGCTCACTGGTCGATTATGAGATGCATCAGATCACCGCTTCAGCCATGTCCGCAACTGTTGCTGGATTGCACGGACTGATGCGTTGTTACGGTTCATCCTTATTTCTTCTCGGACTCTGGTCAGACATTACAGGCGAAATCGCAGATGTTCATATCCGCACTGATGCTGACAATCTTGTTGCAACAGCATCCGCAACTCATCAACCAGAACAGAAAGAAACAATGCACTTAGTCCAAATGTTGCGAAAGAGCAATAGTGGACAAATGCACGATCTCGCACATGTGCGAAGCGAGGACTGCCTAGCGGACTCGCTGACAAAACACTCCGCGAAGGCAGATGAGCTTATTAAATCAGTATTGACAGGCAACCTCATGAATGTGGACGCTCATCCACCATTCCGCACCATGTTGCAGAACAAAGCATTTTTGGTTGAATGGCTAGCACACAACACAAAGCATGGACCCGACATAACTGCATTTGCAGGAGTCGGTGTAGCAGAATCCATGTTTGCTTATTGGGGAACCTGGGCATGATCCACATGTCCATGAATTTCAATGCGACCGACGATTAAGGCGCCTCCTGCATCCATTGATCACTCCAAGTGGACGAATTACGACACGCCCGGCCAGGTTGGAATCTTGCTTCTGAAAGAGACCGCGAATCCTTCGCCATTCTGGAACAGCAAGTTTCTGAGCTTCGTGCAGCAGTACTACCGTGAGTGTTGCACCATCCAACAGAAACATCCAGACTTCGACTATGTTCCTGAGCACTTGCGAAGACCCCACGAGAAGCCATGTTGGTTGAAAACCAAATTCAATGACTTGTGGGAACCAACCATCCGTGGAGAGGACGCCCAAGGCGAGAAGGAATATATGGCCCACATCAAGAAGTATTACGGAATGGATCCATCCTATGCGAAGCCAATTGTCCATTTCATCCTTTGGAGAGTGGAGAGATTAGCAGGTTGTTTTCCGAATGTCTTCGAGACAATCCCCGAGAAGGACGAGAAATGAAAAGGGCAATCCGGATCAACCTTGATGGATCATGCGAACTCTATGAGGCCTTGTGCACGATCGCCCACGCGAGAAATTTCCTTGGCAACAAACCAGGCGTATTCCTGATGACTATGCTTCCACTCTTTGGAAAATCCGGATACGAGATAGCATTCGTATATCCAAAGTTTGATGGAACACACAAGGAACGAGAGCAAAGAATGAGATTGTCCCGAGAGACCGATGGATTGACAGCATCACATCCAAAGCCGCATTCCATGCACTCAGGCCTGATGGCAAGGCATTCTTTAACGACAATGGCATGGAGCTCTATGTGAGATGCAACAGTGGTCATGCACGGTATGTTGAATTGGATACCATTGGAAGACCCTTGTGGAAGCATCAGGACACTTGGGAAGAGCCATCCTACGATTTGCCCAATTCATCCAAGCATCGTGATCAAGACCATGAAGATGAGAGCGCGGCGAATCCGAAATCCATCGAAGGCCGTCACGTTCATGTTCCATGCTACCTATGAAAGTCAGAGAGAGAGCATCATGTAGCAAGGTGTCAGGCCAGGAAGAACTCACACCCCTCGGGGAAGACAACATGTTCACATGGCATGCATCGACGACATCGTCTACGATGACGAGGAATCAGGCGCAGCGCTGACCCATGTCCCCAAAGGACGCGATGCTTTGTTGATCCTTGCTTTTACACGAGACAATCATTGCAACGCCCGAATCACTGAAGAACGAACCGCTTTGTCAGAACAAACCATCGAACCATGCAGCATAATCCTAGCATTCGATACCGATGGACAGCCCCTGCAGAGCAGCTACTGGGTCATGAAAAAGAACCTCGACCAAGATGACCGAGAGCAATGCGAATCCAAGATCCAGGAGTTTGCAGAGCGCTTCTTTGAGCGCATTGACAAGGGCATTTTCCACGACAAGCGCAACAAGTACCAATCTGAACAAGAACAATCCAGCGAGACCAGGAAAAGACGACGCTCGACAGATCAAGATGAAGAAAGCATGAGCACAAAGGCAGATCGATCCGTCAAGACCAAGGTCATCGATGAACCTCCTCATCCGGCCAATTTGACGGAATTCAATCGGGAGTTTCAGGACATCTATTTGGACCGAGATATGACCAACAGCAGAGTTCATCGACATTCAGCAATCATTCACGGCATTCATGGAGAGGTGCACCGAAGATCCAAGGAAGGTATATCCAGGCCTGACTGATTGCGAATTGAGATCTTTGGCACACGTGAACCCAGATGAGAACATCGAGGACGAAGAGTTCTATTTCGAGCACGCGAGTACACATCCGACCAGGGAAGAGTTCAGAGCAGCACAGGACCCTTCGGGGTATCCACTCAGACTTCCAACCGGACAAGAAGTTGAAGTACCACGATGAACCTGATCTCATCAAATCATTCACGGACATCCTGGGATCTTTGATGCAAGGAACTGATGGCCCCATTGTTGACCACCTCAAGAGAAAAGATTATCCATCCACCATTTCACTCTGGCGCAGAACAGTGCAAACATCCTTTGCATCAATGAGGCAGATCCGTTCTACTGCCCGACTGATGAAAGACCATCAACCTCATCAAACTGTTCATAAAATGCAGATACAAGGGCATCGTTCTCAAGCTATGGTCATCCAAATCCATCGCGTGCCTTGTCCGAGGCGGTAAGCGATACTATTCAACCAAGAGCCAATGTTGGAGTACTACATTCGGCGTGTTCAGATGCTTCTTCGGACTCGAGGAAGGTTGCATTGATCCGGACTACGATACTCCACATCTGACTGCCTGGCATCCACCGGAACACCCATGTACGACAACAATGAGAAGTGCGTTGGAAAGAGGTTGCCACCGCGCACAGCCGTTCAATGGCGTGGCAAGAACTGTGAGATTGTCGTCATCCATATCGAGCAGAACAATGAGACCCGTGGAGCATTTCCGAGACCCACCGAAGATCCTGTTCTATCCTACGACACACGCCATGTTACCCGAGCTGATCTTCCATTTGCCACCATCGGAGTATTCCATACCCATCCGAACATCAGCCACGGTGCAGCAAGAGAAGACATGCAGAAAGGTATCATGCCGCTCGTCACGGAATACCAATGCGATATGATCACAGGTGATGCCAACAAATCCGCGAACACGCTCAGCAAGCTGCAATCCGTCTACAATCCTGAAAACGGCCTCATGCACCACATCATGGAGAATTTCAAGAGAACTTGGAATGAGACACAAGATATGCCGCTAGCAAACCAGTTTTTTCCATGTCTACTTCATGCGCAATCAAACCCATGGCTCGCCATCATCTTCATACGAAGACAGGTTCAGGATACGACCGGACGTTTCCAGATTGTGTGATGACTTTCGTATTCAGTTGGGGAAAGACCAACATCCAACAAGAATTTCGTCGTTCCGAGATTGCCAGACTCCATCCAGAGACGCTGGAACCCATGACAGACCATTTTGACAAGGCCATTTCCGACTACAGGGTCACATCCGCCGAGCACTACAAGCCATCAACAATGAAATGCTAATGCTTGGAAAATGCGATTCAGATTCTCACATCCCATTGCTGGTCTATGTCCGCAGCCTCGCAGCTGATCAGGAAAGAAATCTCAACCGCAAGAAGGAGTTCATCCAGAACAAGAAGAAGGAGAAGGAGACCGCATGGAAGCCAGGGGACCAATCCTACAAGCAAGGATGGAAGCACTCTGGCTATCAGGGATGGAAAGATTAGGAAGCCAATCCGACAGCAGCTATCGTTGGTACCCGCAGAAATGATGAGATACTATGATTGCAATGAGAAGCTATCAGAATCCACGCTGAGAGCATTCACACGGAACCGGCGCTACGAATTCCAATCAATTGACCCTCCTGCACATCAAGAATATACCAGTGAGTGATCAATAGTTTCACACCATCCCGCGTGTACAAAGTGTCTTGCACATTTCCGTTTTAGATACAACTAGGTATCTCATCCACCCAGTACAAAGCATTTTCCATTTTGCCAACAAGACAGTTCAGCCGCGCAAGAAACAGGATGATTCAGTTGAAATATGGCTACGGCAAGCGCGCCATATCCAATGGCTACGGCTAAAGGCCATGAAGCCAAGAATACCATTTTGGTGTTCAGGGTCAAAGGAAATTCCCTTCTGGGATAACTTCGGCGTGGGTCTCACACCCCCCGGGTGGCAGGGAATAATACGCACAATGTGACTCAGCATTCCTTTTGCCTTGGTCAGCTGCACTTATTCTAGCAGATGATGATAGTAAGAGAAATAGATATAAGAAAGCAATATTCACACTTGCCATAATTACTTCTAGAATTTGGACATGATGTGTATGCGTTCATTCGTTTTACTTTGCGATGAAGAAGCACACATGGGAGATAACAGATTAGATACAAGACAATATTCAATAGTAGATGATGATAGGAAGAGAAACCAGAATAAGAAAGCACGATAGACGTCGAATAGATAGAAAGTGGACCCTTCTAGGTTGTCTCAACATAGGACCACCAAACATGCTGGTGCTTGTTTCTCTTAAAATACTAACCCCAAAAACAGAACCCAAGACAGGCCAGACTCTTCTCTTGGAGGCAAGATATCTTCAGAGGACACCAATTGAAGCTTCGCCCTCTTGATTCCTTATGCCCCTAATTGCTCTCTCTGAAAACTGGGCTTCTCTTTGGTTGCCCTTCAAAGCAAATGCAAGAAACAATATGACCAGGTCCAATGGATGATCACACAGTCACACACCTAGAGCAATAAATGACATGTAGAAAATTTAGTATTAATACATAGTAGAGCAATAATGATGTTAATTGGAGATATGAAAGAGGATGAAAGAGAGACTCCACTTATCCCTTCCATCCCTTTACATTCCAAGCTAGGGGTGCGCAAGGCTATCTGGGGAAGAGCTCGGATGATGATGATGATGATGATGATGAATATGATGATGAAAATGCTGGTGAACATGGTGATCATCATTATCATCATCATCATGTTCATCATTATCTTCACCATCATTCTCATTATCATCTTCGTCATCATTATCATCAGCATCATCATTCTGATCATCATTCTGATCAGCATCACTTTCATCATCATTTTCCTCATCATCATGTTCATCATCATTTTTTGAAACCATTGTTGGTTGGTATATAGAGAGGAATCACCATTCCACACAAACCTAGACGGTCTCGGTGATCTCGGACCTACCCACCAAGTGAAAATGTGTGGGAATGATGCCCCCACCCGCTTGCCCTCAGGGCGATGATTTTATCATCAAATCAATTGAAGTAAGTGAAGCACAAAAACAAACAAACACAATAGTAATAATCATAGTCATAATAATACTAATAGTAATGACAATAAGAATAAAAATAAACATGGACGCACATGATTCATCCAGGAAGGGAGGTTCCAGGGGTCCAGCCGGAACCATAAGACTGAGGAAAGACTACAAGAAAACCACAAGTCAATAATTAAAATAATTGGAACAAATGAACAATCCGCAGTCTTAATTTGTTCATGTTTTTCAATTAATTGAAATGATTGACAAACTTGAAAGCATGAATTAAATGAACAATTCAAGGGGGGGAGGTCCCAGGGGTCCATTCTGGACCACAAGACTCAGGAAAGACTGAATATTTCCGGTCAACAATTGACACCGTTGCAAAAGAAAACAACAAGACTTTGGAAGACTGGCAAACCCGCCCGGTCATATATTTCTCTCTTCCCCCCCCCCTTCCACTGTTGCACCCATTCGCATCCGGCACAAGGCGAAGCCGCGCAGTGCGCAAGAGGCTCGATCGCCGAAGGCCACTTGGCTTCCAGGACCAATATTGAGAGGCTCGCTGATTACAGGGCTCCGACCCGCCCGATGCGACTCCTGGGTCACCCAAATATTCTTGCCAAACTTCCACACCTTAGATCATTCCCAGATTGCCCATGCTGACTGCGCAAGGCTCTGACACCTCCCTCGCCGAAGGCGGAGTGTGCAAATTGAGCGTGGCTCCTTCCCTCTTTGCTAGGCTATGGGGAGGCAGGCTGCGAGCGACTGGATGTTGCCGGATGTGATCAGCCCAGGAGGGAAGCCGGACAGTCATTCCCTTTCAAGATCCAATTGTGTTTGGGAGGGATGTAGGTGTTCCCAAAAGCCAACCAAAAGGGTTCCCAATTCCAGGACTTACCCCAGATCAGTGACATTATATATATATATACATACACAGCTGTATATACATATACACATATATATATATATATGTATACACATATGTATATATATACACACACGTACATACACCACATGAGATATTTTGTTCCCTTCTGGAAGAATGCAAAGGGATGAAGCAGAATGCACAGCAGGCGCCGATCCTCGCAGTCCCTGGTGCCTCACGAGCTGCAGAAGCTGCAGGAAGGCAGGGGGAAGCTGAAGCTTAAGGCAGTGAGTCTTTTTTGTTTAAAGCAGATTGTCACACACTCGAAGCTTCATTTTTTTAAACGATCTAAGGCATGGAGCCTGACAGGGGTCCCTCCAAGAGGAGTTTGATCTTCCAGGTAACCTTCCACAGGTGCCATGGTTGTCTAGAGTCTAGAAGGGTAGCCTTTTTGGATATGAGGTTGTAACACAGGAAGTTGTTTCGCAGATGTGATTTGCATTTTCTATGGAGCCCACCCGTTTCTTGTATCTAGTGCGCGTGTCAGGCGCCGACTTCGAGGCAGCGAAGGTGCGGCGTGCGGTGGCCGCGGCGGCCAAGCGTGTGAAGGCCGTGCAGGCAGTCTCCGACGGGTCCGTATCTCCTTACCTGCTTGAACTGCTTGGACTCTGCTTGATGTTCATATGACCCGCACACAGAGGCCAAGAGCAAAGCCGAGCCCCCGCCAAAGAAGAAGGTCACCTCGAGGCGGGCACCGGGGTCGCATGGCTTCACTGAGCCAAGATTTGGTTCTGAGGTCAGAGCTGCTAGCGTGCCTGTTCAATGCCTTGGGTGGCTACGAGACCAGCTACCTCAGTGGCTTCGAAAAAACATGACCTGTTTCCAAGAATAGCGCAGCCCCCTAAATTAACTAAAGGTGGCTAGTTCTCCGATTGGTTTGCATGCAGGCACTATCCACAACGGGTCCAAAAGGGGCCCCCCAATTTTGGGACAGCTCCTTCTCCCAAATGGTTGCGCATCAGCTGAAAACAAGCACTTGGGATCCATAGGGAGACGGATCCCGCAATTGACCAGATTTAGTGGCAGTACTCAAATGACTCAACGGTATTTGACAACCTTGCCTAGGGTTCCTTCTTATAATAAGCATGACCCTGGCCCACATGCTGGACATGTTGACAACTCTGAGGCAGCAGCCAGCTTCTTCGCATGGCTTTGTTGCTGGGCTTCGAGGGTGGCCAGAGGGAGTGGCAGAGGGAGTACCTGGTGCTCTGCCGCTCGTACAACTGGACTCTTGGCGTGGAGAACCAGTCGCATGCGCCCGCCACATGTAACATGCAGGGAGGGCGCCTTTGCACTTGGGCTTGCATCCAGTTCTCAACCGAGGAACCCGAAGAGGGGAGCCAACCGCCAGCACCCAAGGTTGTTGGCTCGTCCACATGCTCCTGAATGCGTCTCCAGAACGTGTGTGCATGTCACAAGCGCTCTAGTCAGGCCGGCAGTTCGCCGCTTTGCTGGATGATGACGATAGCCACTTGCCTTTGGAATTTTGAGGGTGGGCTGCTTTCTTGCAGCGCTTGATTGCAGCCCTGGGACGTCTCACGCCTTGGCGGGAAGAGATGCACAGGAGTGCAACTCAAAAGGATGTCAAAGGCAAATGCTGCATAGGCCTATGCTACTGGTATCTAGATCGACCCCAGCTTTTTCTTTGGGAACCATTCCTCCGGATCTGTTTGGATGCGTTATAGGCAAACCCGGCCACGAGGCGATGCTTACAGCAACGACATCGAGGTGGCGACCATGCTCTGCAACCTCCAGGCCAAGCAACCGCAGCAGGTGCCGCGGGAGCAGATGGTGAAGGAGCCGCTTGAGTTGGTCTTGAGCAAAACGGGTTTTGAACGGGAAGCTGGAGGGTTCCCTATAGGTTTGAAAATCCATGGAGCTTGGCCCTTGGGCTCCTTTCGAGCCGCTTGCCTTCTGCGCCGTTTCGGCCAGCTGGCAGTATGGTTGATCGAGCTCCTGTGTTGCTATGTTCAGGATACACTTCGCAAGTGCATAGACCGCCAGGAGTTCTTCAACTGGGTGGACCTCAGTCGCAGCCAAAGGCCGGTGCCGCATGTCGCGTAGCGCTTGTAGCGCATGTGGCGCTAGCTTTGCGCTCGCGTCGAGGCTGGGGAGCCGAGAGCTCCTCCGCTTCGCCAAGCATGTGGGCTTCGAAGGTGACAAGGCAGCCTGGGAGAAGGCGCATTCGGCCAACGTTGCAAGGTTTGTCCGTTTACCCCGGCTTGTTGGATGCCATATTTGTTATTCATTTTGCTTGTCGGAATCCATTGCGTTCATTGGCAGCCGGCATGTGTTTTTTGTTCGGTTTGCGGCGTTTGGCTCGTGCAAGGAGTACAGCTTCATGGTTCGGCGGTACCACTGGCCACCTGCGGGCTGTGACCTTGCTCAGTTCTCGCGGATGCTGTCGGATCCGGAGGGCCTGTGCTACTGCGACAACGCGGCTCTGCAGGCGAGGAATGGGGAGACATGTGCAAAACCAGCTCCCACAGCTCCTTTGGACGGCCGTGAATACCCCAAGCAGGAGCCACCTTGCACAGTTACTGTTTTGTTTGAAGAGGTGGTACACTGAATGCTTTGAGCCTACCAATATTCCTTCACACATACCTGGTTGAGATTCTTGCCAAACCAAGATTGGGCGCCGCATTTGTTGTTCACATCTCTGTGTTTGTCAGTCTCTCTGTTTGTCTGTCTGCCTGCCTGTCTGTCTGCCTGCCTGCCTGTCTGCCTGGCTGGCTGGCTGTTTGTCTGTCTCTGTTTGTCTCTGTCAGTCTCTGTCAGTCTCTGTCTGTTTCTGTGTGCCTGTCTCTGTCTCTCTGTCTGTCTCTCTCTGTGTCTCTGCCTCTCTGTCTCTCTGTCTCTCTGTCTCTCGGTCTTTCTGCCTCTCTGTCTCTCTGTCTCGGTCTTTCTGTCTCTCTGTCTCTCGGTCTTTCTGTCTCTCGGTCTCTCTGTCTCTCAGTCTCTCGGTCTCTCTGTCTCTCAGTCTCTCGGTCTCTGTCTCTCTCTCTCTTTCTCGTTTTTTTTTTTTTTTTTTTCTCTCTCTCTCTCTCTCTCTCTCTGTTGGCTGACAAACTCGTCCGGACGACGGCTTGGAGACGAGGTGTTTGGCTGCGGGGTCGGATTCGGGCTAGGTGGAGCTGGCCGAGCTCGAGCTGGCCACCTCCCGGCCGTTCTTCTCCAAGCTGCTGGATCCGGGTGTGCAGAAGGCCGAGGCCCAGCTTCGGCTTAAAAGCCCGGGGCTCAAAGGGATGGCGAGTAATCGGGCTCCTTTTTGGAACATTTTGGTTTCAAACTCTGGACAAGGGCCAGAAGTGCCCGTGCCAGCCAAACAGTCATTGGGTAGAAAACAAGCTGCCATGAAAGCAACCTGCGCTCTGCCGTTTCTGAGCTGACCAAGGTGCCCGACTCATCCAGGAGCTGTGGCGGGGCCGCCTGCAGTCTCAGGCTTGGGGCATGTTGGAAACAAGCTGAAGGGACAGGTTTGGATGAATATTGGCATGTAATAGCAATTCTTGGGAGAAGGCTCATGGTTTGCCCAGCTGACGGCCAGCCACTTTAAAGGCGCCTAAAAGGTTTGGCCAGAAGACTCACCTCCTAAGCCCTCGCTGATTATCGACGTTTCCGGCCCAAAGCTCAAAACAGAAACAAACAACAACATGTTAAATTACCATGGCCATTGCCAATACTTTGGCCAGTACCAACTCCTGTCATAGTCTCAAAGGTTGCCATTTCAGAAATCACAAAAACGGCACCCGGAAACAGCACATTTATTTATGTACATTGCTTTGAACACAAGGTTTGACAAGCTCGTAAAGAGTACACCCCCCTTCAAGGCTGGCCCCCCGCCAAATAACACAAACCCCTCTGATCAATTAATCCGGACACTCTCCAGCCCTGGAAATAAAAATGAGATTTCCTTTGGCTTTCCTATTGCAGTCCTCTTTGCCAGACACGGGATCCAAGGGGCCAGGGGGACCCTCCAAAATCTGGCTTTCCAAAACCTTGTCGACCCGAAGGGGGGGGTATTAATGGTTTTCCCTATTGAAGGTCATTCTGTCATGGGGATTTGCAAGTGGGCATGGTGTGAGGGATCACCTGAGGGCATTCCACGGCTTGACAACATCGGCCACACTGGCACTCAGCATGTGATGTGTGAATGAAGCCTAGCCACAGACACTTAGCCTTGGAAGCGACAGCACAGCAATCGGGCTTTCTTAACTCGAACTGCGGGAAACATGGATCTGTGAGGTGCTGATGCGGGAGTTGAGGCGAAGACTGGCGGAGAAGAAGGACTCGCCCGGTATGTCCTTTCGAGTCCAGAGCAAGGAACAGCACCAATGCGTCGAAATGGAAGATGCTAACTGAAATGGAGAGGCAGTAGAGATGGAGAACAACAGGGGAGAGGCTGTTGAGGGTCACTGGACGTTTCCATGCGGGCACATTTGGCTCCCAGGAGCTGGAAGAGTTCCGAAAGGCTTGGGTGCCACGTATCCGCTGTTCAGCTCAGTGCTGCAGAAAAATATTCTTTATCTAGTTGTGGGTCATGAGATACTAGCAATGATCTGCTCAAGTTGTGCAATGCTTTGAAGTCTCTACTTGATGAAGCCAATCCACTCTGCTTTTGCCGTTTGCGAACGCTTCAGAGCTCTCTAGGTGGAAGCGAGTCAGAAAGCGCGCATGGTGAAGGCGGCCGTAGCTCGGCTTCAGCTTCCAAAAGGCGCTTCGGGGTTCGGAGTCCTGTTTTGCCTTGACTCAAGCTTGAGGCGACTGGCAAGTTTCGCAACTCGAGATTTGGCACACCAAAAACGGCAGCAACTTGAAGTGGTGCAAACCAGCCGCTCCGGCGTTCACCTTGCCTGGAGCAGTTTTGGCGGTCCAAGGCGCGCATATGGAGATGGTGGCGGCCGTATGCCAGGAAGCAGAAGTGGCACATGGCTGAGCCGGTGGAAATTGGGAGAAGATCTGGGACCCTGGAAGCCAACGTGGAATCAATCGCAACCATTATATCAGGGCTCCGAAGTTTTGGACACATCCGGCTTGCAATGCCCTGCCCCGTTTCAACCTTGAAGCTGGCAGTGCCTGACTTAGGATGAGAATCATCACTGCCACGAAGGCTGTTCGGGCTAGCAAAGGAAAGGCTGAATGAGAGCAATTCCGACTCCAACTGTTCTTGGCTTTCCTGCTTGGTGCGCAGTATTTGTGTGATGTGATAACTTCATGCCAGCTTTTTTTTCTTCAAAGGGGCAAAACAAAGCCCGCTTCAAGCGTGGCCCCCTGGCAGCAAGAGCGTTTCAGGGTTTGAGAGTCCGCTAATAGCCTCTGTACCTCCAGACCGCGGCTTGCAGGCGAGGCTGAGCCGGGAGTCCAGCTACAAGGAGGCAACCATTGGACAGATCGTGCATTGGACTCCTTGGACTTGATGCGACGGGCGCTTTTCCCAGGGCCTCCGGACTGCGCGCCTGGGGAAGATGAGCCGCCTTCAGGAGACCGCGCGAAGCTGTGTCTTCCTTGGCCACTAGGGGCGATTTCGCAAACCGCATGCCCAGAACTCAACAACAGGCAAGATCAGTGACTTTGGGCTTGCAACCGTGCTGAGGGCGATTCTGTCTTGCCGTTGGGAGAGCCACACTGGCCAACAGCGCACTGAGCTCCTGACACTTTGCAGGATGCAGAAGTTTGTCGAGATGAGGACGGATTCTCAGGGAGGCTCTCCAGGCGTGCCAGGCGAAAAAAAGGGAGCCATATCGAGAATGTTCGGGTTGCCCTGAGCCGGTCCTTCCAAAGGCAAGCCGCAGGCTCAGGTCTCGGATGCCAACAAAGTCGTGACCCTCTTGCCCTCTTGTGGGTGCTGGTTCTTGCTGTTCGAGCCTAAGAAACCAGAGGAACATTGCCCATGTTTGAGGTTCAACCCTCAGGAGGTCCCGCCCGCCAACAAACGAGTCCAGGACGGGCCGAAGCCTTTGTTGCGGGCTAGCCTGCTGCCACCGTCGGAGGCACAGAAGCGGAAGGCGACGGCTCCGACTCGCCGAGACCCGTCCATGAAATGGGCAAGGAAGCGCAAGGAAGGGCAAGGCCGATGTGAGGTGGCACAGGGCTCGCAAAAGTTCCAGGCAAGGAGATCGCCCCGCCCTCGCTCGGGAGGTGAAGTCTCAGCAGCAGCGGGCCAAGGAGATCCAGGAGAGTCGGCGCAAGGCCCAGCAGGTCCAGGAGAGGGCGAACTGTCTCTTGAAACATGCAGGGTGACAGATTGCAATGTGCCTTCGGTAGGGTCTTCCAGGCCAAGAATCAAACTTGCTGAGCCGAACGCCTGGAACATCTTTCACATAGCCACATAGCCATTCTTCATGACGATAGGCTCAGAGAAAGAACAAGGCCCTAAATCCTGCCAAGAGCTGCCTGATCTCCCGCGCAAATCGTCCGCCCCAGAGGCAGCCACCACCTGTCCAACAGCCAACCCCAAGTCCCACACAGCCCCGCTGCCCAAACACCTCTCCCGAACTCCAAGCCGCAATCACCCACCCACTACTTTCAAGTTGGCCTCCCTTGCGGCTTGCCTTGCTTGCGCCGCATGCTGGGGCGGCTGGAGGCCAAGTGCTCAGACTGGGAGGCGCTGCAACGCCAAGAGGAGCGGCTGCTGGACCCCTTGGAGTGGCGGAAGGGATGCGCGCCCCAGCGCCCCGAGGAGCGGTGTGGGTTTGGGATGACCTGTGGGTGATTTGGGATGGAACATCTTGCAAGGTGTTTGTTTGCTTGTGTGTGTCTGTGTGTGTGTGTGTGTGTGTGTGTGTGTGTGTGTGTGTGTGTGTGTGTGTGTGTGTGTGTTGTGTGTTTGTGTGTTTGTGTGTTTGTGTGTTTGTGTGTTTGTGTGTTTGTGTGTTTGTGTGTTTTGTGTGTTTGTGTGTTTGTGTGTTTGTGTGTTTGTGTGTTTGTGTGTTTGTGTGTTTGTGTGTTTGTGTGTTTGTGTGTTTGTGTGTTTGTGTGTTTGTGTGTTTGTGTGTGTTTGTGTGTTTGTGTGTTTGTGTGTTTGTGTGTTTGTGTGTTTGTGTGTTTGTGTGTTTGTGTGTTTGTGTGTTTGTGTGTTTGTGTGTTTGCGTGTTTGCGTGTTTGTGTGTTTGAGTGTTTGTGTGTTTGTGTGTTTGTGCGTTTGTGTGTTTGTGCGTTTGTGTGTTTGTGTGTTTGTGTGTTTGTGTGTTTGTGTGTTTGTGTGTTTGTGTGTTTGTGTGCTTGCGTGTTTGCGTGTTTGTGTGTTTGTGTGTTTGTGTGTTTGTGTGTTTGTGTGTTTGTGTGTTTGTGTGTTTGTGTGTGTGTGTGCGCGCGTGTGTGCGTGTTTGCGTGCGTGCGTGCGTGCGTGCGTGGGTGGGTGGGTGGGTGGGTGGGTGGGTGCGTGGGTGGGTGGGTGGGTGGGTGGGTGGGTGGGTGGGTGTGTATTCTTGGGTCAGTTATTCTTACACTTTTTTTTTGGTCGGCTTTTTGAGCCGATCTCAAGAGGTTGATCTGGCGCTGGCCACAAAGAAGTATCAGCGCAGCTCCGCCGGGAAGTCCTTCCTTCCCGAGGAGGTGCGCACCCCCGACGCTTGCCTCGGGACCATGCGCTTCCTCGTCCAGGTGCTAGACCTAAACCAAGCGGGACAAGCGGGAAAACAGCACGCCTGGGATGAGGGCTTTGGTGCCGGTTTCGCGGTGCGTCCCAGTTTCCAGCACATCTACAGCTATCTCCACGATCGCTGCCGCGCGGTGCGCGTGGATCTGCATCTGCAGCAGCCCTGGAGTGCCACAGCCGAAGCCTTTGTGGAGTGCCACGAGTACTGCCTCCGCTTCGAGCTCCTGGCGCGGTTCCTCTTTAGCGACGTGGGCCGGGCATGGCGCGGCGTCAAAGAGGAGGAGCTCTACGACGAGCATTTGGGCCTGCAGGCGGTGTCCCAGACTGTCGATCCCTTGTTGGCTGCCTACCAAGATGCCAGGCAGGGGTTGGGCGAATGTTTGTTTGTACACCCTGACACAGGCCTTCAGAGGGAAACCAACCAGAGTTTTGTTCAATGGTAATATTATAGCATTGCCAAGTGCAAACCAAGTGGCACCACGCGCCCCAACCCAGGCAGAGGATGGCGCCGTTCGAGAACGAGCCTGCCATGCAGCGCCTGGTACTGCTACTCCTGCTGGCTACCACGCCCGAAGTTTTGCCAGCTCACTTGGCGGGCTTGGACCGGGAACTCCTGGGTCACCCCGTGGTGTTTGCGGCCGTCCAAGCCTGCTGCGCCTTGGCGGCAGGGCATGGAACTACTCGGGCGGAACTCTGGGACGAGATCCCCGTCGCTTTCTTGGGTTTGGTCCCAAAAAGCGCAGTGTGAAGATCTGAGGTGACTTCCTATCGGGCCAGTATGCCAACTTTTTGCGTTTCGTCCGCGACTGCGATCTGCTGTCCGCTTGTGCCGTGGCAGACCTTGCGGACCTGGCGAGGCTGCGCTTGCTGTGGCTTCGTACCCGCACTTACCCGAAGGCCCGGCCTAGCGACTGCAGCTCGACCCTTGGACTTCCTTGTCTCGAAGTTGCGTCTTTTGCCATTTGCTTGTATTGTTTCCCTCCATTCCGTGTTGGTTCACGCAGTTAGGTACAAAATCGAAGGGCTTATGCAGAAAGGGACTTCCGTGGGAGAAAGGGCACCTTGCTGATACTTGTCTGAAAGAGATCCCCCCTCCAAGAAACAGTTGGAGACACTGCCATTATCAAAGTCACACCCCCAAGTGGTCCAAGTGATAGTTTTAAGAAGAATGAGACCAGTCCCCAGTATCGACAAACCCTGGAGCAGTCAACATGTTGGGTTCATTGAAAGGCCCCTGATTTTGCTAGGTTCTCTTGAAAGAAAAATCTGGGTTTCGCCAAAATAGATGAAACTCAGGTTCATTTGTTCGTTTTTTTTGCTCGAAGCTGGGGGGTGGTTGATTCAGCGAAACCAACAAGGAGCCGAGGCCCATTCTGGGAGGTCCACATTTGGGTTTGTCTTTCTTGAGGGTACCCCCTTTCGGTTGGTTTTAAAGGAACTCAAAAGGAAAGCCACCATTTTGGGAGTCCCCCAAAGAAAGACACCCATTTCTGACGTAACTAACTGTGGGAAGCCAAGCTCAGTTGGGTTCACTCCAGGCTGTGGGCGACCGCTTGCCTCTGGAGCCGTTGGCGCAGCTTTTGGCCACTGACGCCCAGCGGCTCAGGTCCTTCCTGGACTTCCACGGGCTGGCAGTGGAGGAGGGCCACGAGCCCCAGGCTGGGTGTGGGATGCTTGGAGTTGGATTCGAACCTCGCGGTTTCCTGTGGTTTCCCATAATTTCCTCTATCAAAAAGTGTTCCTCAAGTCTCTGTGCCGCAGGTGCTGCTGCCCAAAGGCGAGCCCCCTTTGGCGCCGGGGATGCCAGAGCGCTGCCGCTTCTCCGGCGCCGACGCCGCGCTGGCGGCGAAGTGGGGCACTCTGAGCCGCGGGGACGTGGTGCGGGGCCTCGCAGACCCGTGAGGGGCCCAATGCCCCGCGTGGCGGGCGTGGCGCGGAGGTCGGTCCGTTGCGTGCCAGTCTTTGACGTGGCCAGTTCTGAGCAATGAATGCCACCCAAGGAATTCATCGACTCAGAATGGCAGGATAACCCAATAGTGCCTTCACTCGGACTTGCCTCAAAATGGCTGCGCTCAGAATAGCCGCGTAGGCAATTCATGTCGCGTGGGAAGAGCTAAAGCAGTTTTCATCTGGGTTTAGGCCACAGTGCCCACAGTGCATGACCTTTCGGAGGAGCGGACCAAGCGCATCGCCAGCCCCAAGTTTCTGCAAGCAGATGTCCAGCCGCTGCATGGCTGCAAACCCCGGCATTGTTTGGCAGGACATGCATTCCAGCCAAGTTTGTGAGCCTTGTTGTAGCCCGTGGCTGTTGTCTCAGGAGGGATTGGAGGCACATTCGAATCCCCTGGCAAGACAACTGGGCGGACTCGGTGACTGGCATCCTGTCAAAGCAGGGCTTGTCCTCTGCCGCTTTGGCTACATCAGGGGGGAAGCATGCAGAAGCTTCATGCTTTGCTTGTGCAGATGAGCCATTCAGTAAAGGCTGTTGCCAGCTAGGAGATAATGTAACCACTCCGCGAAAGATATTCGCGGCAGATGGGCACGTCTGAGGCGCAGGAGGGCGACCGCTTCGAAGTGCTAAACTGCCAGGGCGTGCCTTTCTCCTTCAAGGCGCGCCGTGGCAAAGGGCCTTTGTACCAAGAGAAAACAGTGACTGGCAAATTGAAGCCAAATGGCAGCTTTGCGACTGCCAGCGGCTTTTGTCATCTTTCGCCCTTAGAGGCTCGGGTGGCCATAGTGGATGCTCGCCGTTTGTGGCTCTTGACAAACGTTTGGAAGCGCTTGCCAGGACAGACGCCTTCAATCCAGCACTGGCCGTCGACCCATAGTGCAAGCAGATTTTCCGATGCTGCTCAACATCAAGGCAAGTAGACCTTCCATGCACCCGCTTGTGTGACACAAGTACTGTATTGCTTCAAGGGCATCCATCGATTCAGGTGTCCTTCTCTTTTTTTCTTGTGCTTTTCTGCTTCTCTGGAACGGCATAGACCAACAGACTGGGGATGGACCAACTGGACCAATGAGAATGAGGATTGTCTTCTTGTGATCGTATCCCTTTCCAGGCGTTTTGCAAGGAAGCCCAAAGACCACCCGTTTTGAAAGGGGTACTTTTAAGAAAGACAGGTTCTCATAGCTTTCAAGGGGAGGTACGGATCTGATGTCCGAGGTATGAGAACTTGCCGACATTTGAAGCTTTGAAGCTTGGAAAGGAGACGTTGGGAGACGTTGGGAGACGTCAGGAGTGGAAGCTCTCGGAGCTGCTGAAGTCCCTGCGTCATCCCGAGAAGGAACAGCGCCAGGCCCAGGCGAACGGAAGCTGGGAAGCGGACGCCTGGATGGGGGGTGGGATAAGGAGCTGGTGCACCAGGACCACGCTCTGTGTTTGCATTGATTTGTCAGAATTGTCAATAGGTGAACCCGGGTGTCGTGTGGCTCCATTTGGATGTATCTTAAAATGCCCTGGGTTTCGTGAATACCGTTGATGAACATCACCCTGTTGTGGTGCCTTTCCTTACTTCAAGGCCAGCAGGGGACCAAGTGTTGGATACGTGCAGGTAGCGATTCAGAAGCAGATCGAGATGCTGAAGCGTGGCCGACCAGGCCCACAGCATCGCCCGCTGCAAGGGGATTTATAACCTGTTTTTGCCGAAAGTTTTCACCAGTTTTTGGCCACGCCTGGTGGCAGGCAAGCTGATGGAGCCTCAGGAGCGCATGAAGCTGGAGCGCCTGCGCCAGGAGGAGGCCAACCTCAAGGCACACCTTGGGTGTCTTAGGGGTACGGTGTACATACTCCGTCCTCCACCAGCCTTGGAAGTATTGGAGTTTTGAAGGCGGTTTGTGAAATCACGGGCACCCTTGGTTTGGGCTAAAAGGGCAACTGAAGGGACTACTTGAGGGTTGCCACTGTTTGGGACAATCATACGGCATGGACATGTGTGGATCGGTTGCTTCTGAGGAGCATGTCAATGTTTGTGTTGGGTGACCCCAATGAAAGACGGATGGCAGCTGCGAGTTGAGCGTTGTGTTTGCAAATAAGGCAACAGCGTACAGAGCTTTTTGCTCGCGCCGGAATGAATTTGTTGGGTCATGGCCGTGGTGAAGCCACTGGGCCAGGCCAAGTGCGAGGATGCCAAGGCAAAACTGTTCTGGAGGTTGGAGACAAGGGCCGCCACCCTGCTCCAGGTGCGGTTGCAAGTTTTCGCATTCGAAAGGGGTTGCTTAAATCAGCCAGCTGGAAACCAGCTTCCGCTTCTTTGAGTTTGTTCCAGAAAATCTATTGGCCGTGGAAAAAAATAGGTCGGGTAAATGGAAACAGGGACTAGAATCTGCGGTCCCTGGTGTTTTGATTTTGACCCATAGCATCCATAGCCTTCGATTCCCTTTGTTTCCCTTTGTTTCCCTGTTTGTTCCCTTGCGCGCGGCGAGGCTATGGCGCGGGGCCTGCGCATCCGCGTGCAGGAGCGCCTGCGCCTGAAGGCCGCGCAGGCGTGGCAATTTGGGTCGCCGACGAGGCTAGCCCGGGTTGTTTTGTTGTTTCGTTTTGGTTTGTTTAATTGGTTTCAATTGGGGTTTTGTTTGGTTAGACTTGCTTTTGCTGGCGAGTTCGTGTTTATATATGTTCCACTTGGCTGTCTCCATTTGACGTGCTTTTGTTTGGTTTGGCAAGTTTGTTTGCTAGTTTGCTGTTTTGTTGGGTGGTTTTGGGCTTGGTTTGGTTTATTTATTTCGGTTAGTTTTATTTGATTTGTTTAGTTTCAATAGTTTCGTTTTGCTTTTGCAGTTTGTTTGTTTTGTGTTGTGTTGTGCTGTTTTCTTTTCTTTTGTTTGTTTGTTTGTTTCGTTCGTTCGTTCGTTTGTTTGGAGGACTTTGTTTGTCCTCAGCCAGCAGCTGCTTCGGGATTGCACAGACAGGGCTGTGGGCAACTTTGGACTGGTGCCTCATCCGTGTGCTTCGCAGTGATTTGCATGATCAAGGTATTTGTTTTTGGCAAGTTTCTGAATTCGATGCTGCTCGGATCAGGCGATTCAGCGAGGATGGAGAGGACCTGTGCATTGCTCCTTGCTTCGTTTCCGGCTGTCATGCCAGATGTTACTACTGGGCATTGCGTGCCTTTCAATAACATGATTGCCCCTGTCAGAGGCGCTTGATGCAAGAGGGGCGCCTCACGCATGGCCCATTTGGAGCTGGCAGGATACATCAGCCGCTTGCGCGTGGAACACCTCAAGGAACTGACCAAGCTGCGACTCAAGCAAGTGAAGCATGTGCCTTGCCGGCCTTGGGAGCAGAAGGGCAGGTCTTAGACGTACTGCACTAGGAACATCTGATGCTTGGGTCCCGCATGTGGGCTATTCCACTTCGCCTTCTGGTCGTTTTCAATTGATTTGGGCTGCCCCATGTCTTTGAGAAACAGGGGGAGCATCCCAAATCTCTTCAAATCAACTGCAGCAACATGGAACGCTTGGCTTTGAGTGAACCCCAAGACTGCGCTGAGGTCCGCAATGCAGAGTCCCTCTTCGAGGCGGTCCACCACCAGCAGGCCGAATCCTTGAATGCCAGAATGGCTGGGATTCATGTCTCTTGGGTCCTTTGCTCTCAGAGAAGGAGGGGCTTTTATGCTACACATGCCACACTATGTTGTGATACACTCTTATTCTTATTCTGTATGTGCCACAAAAGCTCCAGGTGAGGTTTCGCAAGGTTGAAGCTGGTCCGCAGGTTTTAGCTTCCAGATTCAGTCTTGTACTTGTCTTCGAAGCCTTACTGGTAGGAGGCAGTGGCCATTCGAGTGATCCGCGACAAAGACTTCAACCCCTTCAGCTTTCGTCACGCCGTGGCTTGGCACACACGAGTCTCGAGGCCAATGCAAGAGCGTTCTAGCTCTGAGTCCAGAGGCTCAGGCCTCCCCTTGAACATTTTGCAGGGGTTTGGGAAGACCTCTTGAGCAGCCCACTGACCCCGACCCTGAACCCTTCAAGGCCAAGTCTCGGGCCAAGCGGCCCAGCGAGCTCAGGTCTCGCAGCAGTCGCTGCTGCACGCGGCGGCGCAGGAGGGCCTGGCCGCGCTCTGCGGGGAGCTGCTGAAGGCGGCGAAGCTGCGAGGCTGGGGACGAGCCAATCACTAAGGAACACCCTTGGATGGGCATACATCCAACAAAGTTAATGGGTTCCCAAGTCAAGTTCATATTGAATTGTTTTAGCCTGGTTTCGTCGGATGTTTGGGTTTATGCTTTCATGTCTTCTCCTGTGCATGTGTTCGTATCGGCGCAGGTATGGAGGGCTTTGCCTCAGCCCGGGACTGGCGTGGCTGGACAGCACTGCACACTGCAGCTCTGAGCGACCAGGCGAATGGAACCAACTTGGCTGCTCTTTGGCTTTTCGCGCTTCAACCTTTGGAGGCATACAGTTTGCCCACTTACTTTCTTTGCAGCTGAGCAATCCAGCCAAGCTCGCACCTCGAAGTTCATGTCATGTTTGGATCTTTTGTGCCATTGTAGGGAAACCATTCACTAGCTTGGATTCAACGGGCTTCGCAGCTTGAACTTTGCATATCGGCTTAAGCGTCTTTGCGTCTTTGAGCTTTCCCCACCTTCGCAACTCTCGGAGGCGGCGTGTTGCAGGGAGCTGCTGGTGGCGGAGGAGCTGTCGCATCCGCCAGGTGGGTTGAAATCGGTCCAATAGGATTGAGCTACAAGGAATGCGTTTTCGGCCCACCACCAGTTACTTTACTTGGTTTTGAGTAAGCCAATTTAAAGTGCCAGGCTTCGATTTGGACCCATGATGAGTGCACACTCCCATACTTTTGATTTGCTTTGAGCTTTCTCATGCGCTCCAGGCCTCAGAGTTGTAGCTGGCCTATGAAGAATGGACAGGAAATAACCAACTTGGCGGGAAATGCCGAAATGCAGGTTTTTGAGCAGGGCTCTCCATTCACATGTTGCTTTGCTGTGCTGTTCTTGTTCAGCTGCCAGGTTGCTTGGGACGCAATAACCAGACAGCGCTGCACGTGGCAGCGCTGCAAGGGCACACGGAGGTGGCTAAGGCTTCAGTGCCGTTTGAGTGTATGTTGTCAATCATACAACCATGTTTTGCAAGTGGAAGTCGCAGCCATGCTTAGGAAAGATCACTGAAATCAACATTATCTTTATTTAATCAGCCATATCAGCCCTAAAACTGCTGGAGATTGCTGACATGGTGAGGGCCTCTTTAGCAAGCGGTTCACGCAGCAGAACATCTTTTGCGATTCAACAGCACGAAAAAAGGAAAAACAACACACAACCAAACTGTGCTGGAAGATATGGGGTCAGGTTTCTAATTTTCGAGTTGTCACTGGCAGTGTGTACCTGACCAAAATCAGAAGCGCTGCAGCTCAGAACAGCTCGAGATACAAGTTGCAAGAATGACAAGCTCATGCCTTGTAGGTTTTGCTGAATACGCAGAGCTTCGAGGATGCTGTGGACTTGCGCGACAGGCAAGGCTTCAAAATCTCCGTAGCGTGACACGGCTTGCGGCAGCACAACATAGCCTGGCAAGTTTTGACATGTTATATACCTCCTCTACTTATTGGTCTGGGATCAAGAGCCCAATGTGCCCACATTCGGACAACCCCAACCAAGAGCCTGCCAAATGGCACCGCCCTTCGGTAGCCGCTCTGTGCCTCGGATGCTGGAGGTGGGGCCGCACTGCTTTGCACTGTGCTGCGGAGCAGGGGAACGCCACTGCCATCAAGATCGCGGAGCGGGGAGAGGGCTTGTGATTGCGACCGACGAAGCCTGCGGCAATGGCTCGTGTTGTTTACAACTTGACATTATCCCAACTCTTTCCAAACTCTTTCCGGTTTGTGAAAGAGCTCCTTTTGTCCAATTTGCCTAAGGGCCAAGAGCTATGGCCACCTCGCTTTCGGAGGAGCACGTCGCCTTCCAAAGCTTCGAGGCTAAAAATGCCTGGGGCGCCACCGCGGCGCAGTTGGCGCCCGAGGAGCTGCGAAGGGCTTTGCAGGACGCCTGCAAGAGGCACCTGCGAGGGGAGCGAAGCGAGTTGGTCAGAAAGAGATTGGGACACTTCGCTTGGGTTCAGAATGAAGCACATTTCCAACTTGAATGGTGCAATTTTGGGTGAGACATTTATGACCCCTGCCATTTCACATGAGCCACAATCAAAACCCGGTAGATGAAGGTTAGCAAGGGACAATCCCAACGAAAAATGGCTGCAGCCGCCTTCTTATTCTTCGCATGGTTCTGGGTACCATTTTAATATCGGGTTTGATTATGACTCACATGTGGTTAGAGCTGGGGTGGAAAGCGCCAGGCGCCTGCAGCGACTGGAGGGCTCTCGCAGGAAGAGGAGGCCCGGACAGGGCCTGAGGATGCCACGCCCTCTTTTGGACGAATCAATTTATGCCACTCATCTCCCTTTTGACTCTCCTGACTGTTTACAAAAACATCCATGAGGCTTGCATTGTCACTTCAAGAAGCTGTGATTATGCTCTCTTCAAATATGTTTGAGGTGCGTGAGGCAGTGCATCTGCAGGAGATGACCAAGCCCAGCGCACTGTAAATCTGGTTTTGAGGGTCAATCACCTGCCGACGCAGGGTCTGTACCTACGTTCCGGGAGATGATGATGATGAGCCAGAGGCTGATTCAAGTGCTTCTAGGGTTCTCTCCCCTTGGGATCAATCCGCTTGGCTTATTTGCCTGGACATTCGGTGGTCTTGGTTATCAAAAGCTTGCGTGTGTTTTGGGGGGAGGCTCAATGCACACCAAGGGGCTTCACGGGTGAGGAGGTCTGACTGGCCTCAATGCTCGCGTCGCTTGCAGCTGGCCAGGCACAGGCATCACGGCCTGTGGAGCGGGGGCCTGCAGAGCGAGGAATTGGGGATGCCGACAGGCAGGTATTCTGCCACTGTTTCCCGCGATCTTGTGTTAGTGAGTTGAGTGCCACGATTGGGGTGAGGGAATAGTATTTGTGAGCCATGGGAGCATTGTTTGGTCTGTGTCGACTCGATTCGGCCGCTAGTCAGACTGAGGTCGCAAGCGAGCCAGAAATCCAGCCTTCCTGCAGCAGCAATGCCACTCGTCAAGGTTCAAGTCAAGCTTATTGAAGGTTGCCTGGTTGCTTATTCAGCGTTACACATTCTGTTTCTTGGCTGCGGTGGGCACCGCATGCCGACTGAGGGCCAAAGATGTCAAAGAAACGCATGCCAAGCCCGAGGTGGGCGAAGACTGGGCTTGAAACCGATGAAAGAGTCCCTTTCTCCTCTGGTCGAATTGACCCTACAGCAATGTATGACTCCAGCGGCAGCCACGTTGCAATCTGTTGGCAATCCAGGCAATCCGACAGGGTCCAAACCGCCCGATGCATGCCCCGGAGGACAATGCCTCGGGGCGCGAGGCCGCACGAGGCGGGGAGACATGGGAGGGGTGGCTGTGGATAGCTTGTTTGCAGCGCAGACCGCAGCCGAATCCTTGGCTGTCAGCCAGCCCAGTGCCAGGTCGGTCGCGCGCAAAGACCAACGGCACACTGCCGGGCGCATTCTCCCCACCAAGCCGGTGAAACTTGGTAGGTCGGTTCGCTTTTTCACGAGCCACTCACGTCGCTAATGCCTTGCCTCTCCAAAGTGAGACGCCGCATGCTTGGGTGGTCTGACCAAGTTGCTGCTCAGCTGCCGGGGACACTGGGACTGCACCACTTGTAACACGCCGAGCTGAGGGGTAGCTTGGTTGTTCCCCAAGCTGTTGTTACAGCTGAGTCTGCCATCCGACGGCTTGGCACAGAAGGCACGCTTCAAGAGCGGCTTTCATCGAAAAATCACTACATCTCACGGCCGTCATTCTGCAGTTTGATTGGCGCCGGCGCATGGCACCGGCACGGCCTCAGACGGACCCTGACATTGGCCTTGCATTGCCTTGCATTGCCTTGCATTGCCTTGCATTGCCTTGCATCAATTGATCGGCTGCAGGTGTGCAGGCTCCATGCTGCTGCGATATGTTGGGATTAGCCCGCCCCCACTCGCTTGGCAGTTGCCTTCCCCCCCCCTCTCCCAGGAGATGCCAGATGTTCGAACCAATAGACAGCTCCTGTTGGCAGGGGCCAGCTAAGTTCCCAGCAAGCCGTGAAGTTCTGACTGCTTTTCGTGGCACCGCACCTGGCGGTTGGGATATCCCGCTCCCGTCATGGCGCGTGCTGAGCTGTTGGAAGCTGCCTCAGACTTGTTCAATTTGCTACGCAGAGCTACTGGTATACTGGTAGTGCCTCGCGGAAAGCACCGCAGGTTCTCATGGTGGCAGAAAAGCCCTCCATCGCTGCAACACTTGCCCAGGCAGGTTTTCAAACTAGACAAGCTGGCTTCTTTCGAACTGTCGGCGCAAGTGACTTAGGCCTTCCAAGCACCGAACTGCCTTCCAATCACCGCCCTGCCCTGCAGGCGCTGGGGCCTCCGAATGCTACGAAGCGGCGGGGCATGTCGCCCTCGTCACCGGTCGGGGCTCCCAGATCAACGAAAGATGCTTCCCAGCTTCTTGCATCTATGTACGTAGCTTAGGAGCACGCAGCATTGTGTCAGTGTTGGGATTCATCGCAATCTCAAAAGCTTTTTCGTGCACAAAAAAACTGATCCCTCGTCAAGTTGTGCCATACTTGTGCCCGTCCGTTCTTGAAGGCCCCCAAAACGTTGCATCGAGCTCCTTGTGCCAACTCTCGGAACAGCCCCTTGTTTCGTCACTGGCTTTGAGCCACATACGATATGTCACTGCACTGGTGAGCTCAAGGATGAGATGTCCGGCTCTGAACAAAAAACCAGTCCCGCTGAGAAGCAGCTGTTGTGGTTGATATGGAAGTGGGGGATCTCCAATACGAATTGGCGCGACGCCAATTTCCAGAAGCTTGCTCATGGCATTGTTGTAGACTCGGTTTTGAATGAATACTAGCTGCACTTCCACATGAGCAAGAGGCTAAACTCTCCCATCTAGAGATATGTCTTCGGTGATTTGGCGAACCCCCAAAGACAGTCTTAGGTTTGCCACTCGCTCACGTCCATGTCCCAGCCATTTTAAGTTTTCCTCTCTGCATTTACTCTTGAGGCCGAAACGGGCTCCACGTTGGAACCATATTGGGCCCAAGTAGTCTTTTTTTGGCCGGGGGCCCCCGTTTGCTTGTTCAACCCTGAGTGTCAGGTCCACGAGTACTCCGGGGCCTTCCTTGGCCCGTGCCTCGAAATGGAGTCACGGTTAAATGGACCTGGGATGCGAACGGAATCCGCTGGAGTCTTCGAACCGCAGAAGTTTTCGTGTTCAAAATTCATGGTTTTCTTGGCAGCAAGGTCAACCAGCCAGGCCCGGACTGGGCGGCTTGACAGCTACACAGCTTGGCCAATAGCAGGACACGCCTGAAAAGGTTCTATGCCGGAACCACAATCGTCCTCCGGTCACAACTTAAAGCGCGGCAGGTTTAGAGTCACCGCGACGACCGGCCACGTGTACTCGCTGGACTTCAGCCAGGTGACTTGAAGGCTTTAGAACTTGGGCTTGAGAAGAAGCTGCCGATTGAGTTTGAATTCAGATCGATTCGTGATCTGCTGGGCTTTCATGCTGGGTGGCAGGAGTACAACAACTGGGACAAATTTAGTAGTGCGCCCAGAGCGGGGCGAGAGAAGATTTGACGAGTTTTGTTGGCTAGGCTAAGCTCGGCAAAGCATTCTGTACTTGACACAGAGAGGCAGTTGAAGCAGTCGTTGGCCTTCTGGGGGAGCAACTCGCACTGGGAAGACGACTGGCCAAAGGCCCGGACGAACTCTTCACTGCCAAGATCGTCCGCACCTACGACCCCCGCTCCAACATCCCCGCGCGGGCCACTCGGAAGGGGGCATACAAATCCATCCGACAGAACACACTGTGACACCCAGACCGTTCTCGAACTCTTTTGTTTGAAGTACCTAGAATTTCTTTTCGCGCCAGTGCCAGGCATATCACCGAGGAAGCAAGGAACTGTGACTTACTAGTCCTTTGGTTGGACTGTGACCGTGGGAGCCTCAGTTGCCTTGTTTGTGCACATCGTGCGCTCCATTCCTATGGTTGATTTGAATTCGGGTAGCTTTGGGGCAGGCGAGGGCGAGAACATTTGCTTCGAGGTCATGGAGTTGGCTTTGCCTCAGATGACGCTTTGCTGCAGATTGCACTTGCACGCATTTGCGCCTTCTTGGATACGCACTCGAGACCATTCGAGTGCAGGTAGGCAACCAGACTCGTTTGACACCGTTTGAAGCTGTGCCACAAAGATTTTTGGGTCAAGTAGGTGCAGACTAATCTCAGCCTGTCAGGAAGGAGCCACGCGCAGGTGTGGCTGCCTAAGTGCCAAAACATTGCAGGGCATCCCGCGTCTAGTGGACTTACACTGTCGACCCAAAGTGGCGTGCGCGGGGCCAGTGCATGCGCACGCAGGCACGCACAGGCACGCACGCACACACACAGACACACACACACACAGACACAGACACACACACACACAGACACACACAGACACACACAGACACAGACACACACAGACACACAGAGACACACACACACACACATACACAGACACACACAGACACACACACAGACACACACACACACAGACACACAGAGACACACACACACACACACACACACAGACATACACAGACACACAGACACACAGACACACACACACACAGACACACAGACACACACACAGACACACAGAGACACACACAAACACACACACACACAGAGACACACAGACACAGACACAGACACAGACACAGACACAGACACAGACACAGACACAGACACAGACACAGACACAGACACAGACACAGACACAGACACAGACACAGACACAGACACAGACACAGACACAGACACAGACACAGACACAGACACAGACACAGACACAGACAGACACAGACACAGACACAGACACAGACACAGACACAGACACAGACACAGACACAGACACAGACACACCACACCACACACACACCCACACACCACACACCACACACACACACCCACACCCACGCACACGCACGCACGCACGACGCCCACGCACGCAACGCACGCGCGCGCGCAGGCGCACGCGCACGCGCACGCACGCACGCACACGCGCACGCGCACGCGCACGCGCACGCGCACGCGCACGCGCACGCGCACGCGCACACGCGCACGCGCACGCACACGCGCACGCACACGCACACGCACACGCACACACGCGCACACACACACACACGCACGCAGACTCGCACGTAGACACACACACAGACACACGCAGACACACACACAAACAGGCACGCACACAGGCACACACAGACACACACACACAGACACACACACAGGCACACAGACACACACACAGACACACACACACAGACACACACACACAGACACACACACACAGCCAGACACACAGACACGCACACACACAGACACAGACACAGAAGCAGACACAGACACAGACACAGACACAGACGCAGACACAGACACAGACACAGACACAGACACAGACACAGACACAGACACACCCCCACCCCCACCCACCCACCCACCCACCCACGCACGCACGCACGCATGCACGCGCGCACGCACGCACGCACACGCACGCGCGCACGCGCACGCGCACGCGCACGCCCACGCGCACGCGCATGCGCACGCGCACGCGCACGCGCACGCGCGCGCGCGCACGC
>CAUJNA010000601.1:34767-64767 GCA_963377175.1 Effrenium voratum | reverse complement strand
AGACGACACAGACGACACAGACGACGCAGACGACGCAGACGACGCAGAGGACGAAGAAGACGACCAAGACGACGCACTCGACGCAGACGACGCAGACGACGCAGACGACACAGACGACACAGACGACACAGACGACGCAGACGACGCAGACGACACAGACTACACACACAGACACAGACGACACACACAGACACCACATATACACATATACGCACATATACGCACATATATACACACACACACAGTCACGCGCGCCCACGCGCACCTGCCCGCGACAACACACACCCATGCACGCATGCAGGCAAGGCAAAGCCTTTTGCCTGCCATCAATTGTGCATCAGCCGGTTCCTGCGAGCCAAGGCTCACCTGGGCGCATACCGTGGCTGCGTGTACCGTGCCAGGCCATTGCTGCATTGCTTGCTGCCTTCTTTCAAGCGCTCACGAGCAAAATTTGAGGTTTAGCTCCTTGGCTCCGCAGGACCTGCAGGCAGGGGTGCGAGAGGGCCATTTTTCACAGAGCCCAGTACATTTGAAGTCTCGGTATTTTGCAGTTCAATGTCAGTGCGGTATATGGAGTCGATTCGGCACTCGAGCTGATGCTTGCTGGGAGCAAAGAAAGAGAAAAAGCAAGCAATGATGATGCAATTTCTTCGTCGATGGTCATGTCTTTCCGAAAGCACCGGATTTCTTTTGACCTCCAAAGTTAAGCCGAGAAGAGCCGTCTCGTGTTAGCTTAAAACGAGAAGAAGCATGGCGCTCAGCGCTCGTGACGAGGCAGCTATGGATCAGCTGGCGCAGCCCAACCAGAATGAATCGCTCTCCGTGGACGCTCGGCAGGCCTTCTCTCCTCTCTCTCTTTCTCAAGTGTTGCCACTTCCAGGGCAAATACTTGGAATCCTTGCGTCCCAGTCGGCATCAATCTATGTTAGCGGACAGCTGTGGAGAGGCTACCCTGATCAGGAGCTAGATCTCCGAGTGGGCGTGGCATTCTCGAGGCAGGAAAGGGCGAGAACTCAGAACTTGGAAAGTCTGACTTGGGGACCTGAGTTCCGTGGGAGGCTGCAGACCATGTATTTCCGCAAGCACTTCGGGCGACAGCTTGGGAAACAGATGGTCACGTGAGCCCATCGATCTTCGGTCAGCCGTTTCCCCAGCCTGCAAGTTGCTTTCCACCAGTTGAGGGGAAAGCTCAAGCCTTTGAAGATGCCATTGAAAAGGCGCGCAGTGTAAAGTCTCCGTTCCGATTCATGCTTTTTGGCACAGGTACGGCCCGTGTCAGATCCCCACGCTTTGGTTCTGTGTGCACCGTCACGCCTGGATCCTGATGAGAATCAACGCTTATGAAACCAAGGTAAGCGAAGGTTCATAGACGACAGTCCGAACCAAAATAGGAGTGGATAGCCGCCCTTTCGATTCTTTCCAACGGTTTTGGGCCGACGTCCTCAGCACCAGGCTTATGAGGAACTATCCTTTCAACCATGACACCATTGCATTTTTTCTTCAGCAAATAGAACAATAAACTGTTACATTTTCTTGATTCAAACCAAATGTTTGGTGGCCTGCTTCTCATACCTTCTGCAAAAAAGAACGGCGAACGACAAGGCTGATGGGGCACCATCATTCTGATGCCCAATGTGTTTGCCTTGCCCAAGACGAGGCTCAGATGGCATCCAAATCGTGTCTCAAGCACCAGCACGGACAGTTCACATGCACTTTTGGTTGAACGGAACGGAAGAGCTTTGCCCTGTTGGTAGTCCGCGCTTGAAGGGATCGTTAGTTGAAACTTGGGGCACTCTCCTCATTTCCAGCGGAATCTCGGATAGGATCCCTCTTTTGGGGGTCCTTTCGCTGCTTCCACAAGGTGGAGATTGAGGCCTTCCGGCCAGAGCCCTACTGGAGGCTTTCAGCTGTGCTACCGGCCGGCCGCAGCCTCGGCTCTTCCTGATGCCTCAAGGGAAGAGCCAAATTAAAATCAACTGGTGTCATAGAAGCCAAGTAGGGCTATGCCCGGCTATTCACGCAGACCACCCATGTAGTCCCTTGTTTTGTTTTGGGTACATTCCTTTCATATTCGAGGTTCCGCTTGAGGGCCGGCGTACAAGTCTGCTAGTAGCGCGCCCACGCTGTTTCATTAGGATGTAGACTACTTTGGGAGGGCATGGGTTGACACCCCTCCGATGGCCGGCCGTGAGGTCATAGCAGTTTTCAGGCCCAGTACCAGGCTGGACAAATCTGGAACGAGGGGGAGGCGCGGAGCTGAGCTGCTCTCATTGCCGCTGATGTCTCAAAGAAGGCGGAAGGCACAGACAGCAGACAGAGGTCAAAAGGCAGAGACGGTGTGAGGCATTCTCGTTGCCCAAGCACCTTCGTTCACAAGTTTTTATATAACACAACTGCAGCAACAAACGTGAACCACAATCCCAGATATGAAGTACACCATCGCACACAGACACACACTCGGCCAAGAAACGTTTTTGGCCATCCCAGTAATAGATGAGGAAGCACAGGCACAAGTTGTAAAACATAAAGAGGACTGACAATGCCAACACAATGAAAGCACAAAGGAGGCTAAACAAGATCTGTCCGCTCCAGGCGCGGGCCTTGCTGGCACGCGCTCGTGCAGCGACAGAAGCCAAAGTGCTTCGGCAGCGCGCCTGGCCACGGCCTTTGTTGCCCTGCAGGACCCAGGTCCAAAAAATGTCGTTTGTTCCAAGAATGAGGTTTTACACCATCCTAAGGGGCTCATGGAATCCAGTTATTCTGTGTTTGCAATGGCCATGGAGCCCCACCTCACCCCAAGAAATCCCCGTAGGAATACCGTAGGAACATGTTGTGGCCCTATGGCTCACGCTCCAAAGCTCACGCATGCAGTCGGTTTCAGCTTCATGAGGGCAGCTTCACAGCCATGCTGCAGCCCTGAGGTCCAGTTCATATGCTCGTCCCCGACCGCTGAACACTGCCGGCCCCAGAGTGAGTGTGTTGTTGCAAGGAGGCAGTCTCGCAGTTGCGCCCAGGTCGAGATGCTGAAAATGGCCTCTGAAGTGCTGGGTCTGGAACCTGACGTCGGCCCTCCAGCCTGGCGTGACACCTATCGACCCAAGGCTTAGGGCCTGACGACGCCCTGCACGTGGCTGAGTCGCTGTACCTGAAAGGTGCCATGGCAGCGTGATGGTACCTCAATGCGTTAGTTACCTGACCTTGCCACATTGCCAGGGATTCTCTCCTATCCACGTACAGAGACTGTTAGGATCCCAGCTGTCGGAAGAGAGGGATAGAGAGAGGACAAAAGGAGAGCGAGAGACAGAAAGGGAGAGAGAGAGAGAGAGAGAGAGAGAGAGAGAGAGGAGAGAGAGAAAGCGACAGAGCTGGAAAAAGAGAAGAACAACAAAACAGCTGCGCGGCATCTTTGCCAGACAGATGGCATTCAGATTCTATAGAGGCAAGCGCCCCAGGATGCCATGCAAAGGGCCTTGGGCTGAGGATAAATATCCGGAGAACTTTGACCTGCGAGAAACCGCCTGGGCGCCAGCTGATTTATGTTCGAACGATGCGGCTTTATGAGATCCCAAACTGATTTTGCCACCCGCAATTTTCCGTATTCAAAGTGCACAGCGCCGTTTTGGAAGACTTATTTCCATTTGGAACTCCAGTGCCCGTTGTGGAAGACTAATTTCCTTTTGGAATTTTCTCCCTTTGCGCTACCCCACGATATTCCCGCCAAGGTTCGAAGCATGGCGCAGCCCGGACTGCCCTGGGTAGAGGCACATGGGCACTGGCAAATGCCGGGTGGGTTCTGCCAAATGGTGCTGTCTTGAAATGTGGGAACCCCCAAGACGGGAGGTTTCCTCCTGGTTTCCTGTTGCAGCCACCCCAAACACTTGTACCCTCAAAACATACATCCAGATGTTCCAACAACACGCGCCTTTGCTTGGTGCCTCCCAGTTCGCGCAGCAGCTGCTGACGAAGGGCCTTTCGCAGCCGCGGGAGGCTCGGCTTGTGGGCAAAAGTGCTTGGGCAAGTGTGGCATTTTCAGCTGACGAAAGCTTAGGTTGGAGAGTGCCAAGTGCAGTACCCTTGCGAGTGCACGCCAGGATGGGCACGACGTGGGGGATCATCCTCCCATTACGCCGGTGGCTTTGGCGAGTTTGGTGTGTTGTGGTGACTCGAGATTGCTCTCAAACATGTCCAGCCCCGAACATTTACTGTATCTCTTTTGAGAACCACCGCGAAAACTTAATAGAGGAGGTTCAGGCGGTAGCCATCAAGCACATCCCAGCATCTCTTGGTACAATATGGCCCTTGCTCTTGTCTGCTCATGGCCCAATGGATGGAAGCGCAGAGCCATGCCCGACCCACAGGCATGTTCCTCGCATGCCCATTCAAGGAAGTCTCATTAGATGTGCAGCTGGCACTATGTGCGACTTGTCATTTTCAGGCCACGGGCATACCAGGCCATGATAAGAGGATTGGTCACAAGGGGAGCAGGACAGGCTAAGCCTTCCCTCGCCAGCTGCGAAACCCTTCCCCAAAGCTTTCCACTCTCCACGCAGGCTACGGGGCTGTTTGTTCGTTGCCACAAAGAGACAGGGTGCCGCAGCAAGGGCACACCGGCCAAAAATGCTACCGTCGCAGGTCAGTCAACAAGTCGTTGCAAACGAGTGGGTAACTCCAGCCGCAGGATAAACTCTATCATCGCAACTGACAAGCCCCCTTCAGCCGTCATCCTTACCCGTCCGCCGCGATGTGGCGTGCAACATACTTTTCAGCTTGGGCGCAAGACTGTTGGTGCAATGGTTCAAGCAACGCTGCTTTGAGCCAAAGGCGTACCGTCAGCATCTGGTGTGAACGTTTATATGCTTCCAACTTGTTGGGGATGTTCAGCCATCGCCAAATGCTGGCAGATCCGTGCTGCCACCCAGAGCCAGTGCGGCTCAGAAGCAGCTTGGGCCGCTGCCTCAGGTTTATCGTGCGACTGACTCAGGTGCTTGTGTGGGGCTCCCCTATTTTCTGGGGAATTGTTTTCCGGTTTTTCGGCGTATTTTTTTCTAGTTAGACCAGCAAGGAAGCAAGCAAGGGGTTAGCCGTAACCGAGGGCTTGCTAGCAAGCAAGCAAGCAAGTAGGCAAAGCAAGGAAGCAAGCAAGCAAGCCAGCAAGCCAGCAAGCCAGCAAGCAAGCATTTGGAGCAAGTTGGCAACCAAGCACGCAAGCAAGCAAGCAAGCAAGCAAGCAAGCAAACGCAGAAGCAAGCCAGCCAGCAAGCAAGCAATCAAGCATGCAAACAGGCAAGCAAGCAAGCAAAGCAAGCAAGCAAGCAAGCATGCAAGCAAGCAAGCAAACAAGGAAGCAAGCCAGCCAGCAAGCAAGCAAGCAAGCATGCAAACAGGCAAGCAAGCAAGCAAAGCAAGCAAGCAAGCATGCAAGCGAGCAAGCAAACAAGGAAGCAAGACAGCAAGCAAGCAAGCAAGCAAGCATGCAAGCCAACATTTTTTTAAAAGCAAGCAAGCAAGCAAGCAAGCAAGCAAAAGCAAACAAGGAAGCAAGACAGCAAGCAAGCAAGCAAGCAAGCATGCAAGCAAACATTTGTTCCCCGAAAGCATCGCGAAGGGTTCTTCCGTGCGGAGCCCTTGGACAAGTTACATACAGAGCCAAGTTGCACAGAGCCAAGTTGCACAGAGCCAAGTTACATAGAGCCAAGTTACATAGAGCCAAGTTACATAGAGCCAAGTTACATAGAGCCAAGTTACATAGAAGTTACCAAGTTACATAGAGCCAAGTTACATAGAGCCAAGTTACATAGAGCCAAGTTACATAGAGCCAAGTTACATAGAGCCAAGTTACATAGAGCCAAGTTACATAGAGCCAAGTTACATAGAGCCAAGTTACATAGAGCCAAGTTACATAGAGCCAAGTTACATAGAGCCAAGTTACATAGAGCCAAGTTACATAGAGCCAAGTTACATAGAGCCAAGTTACATAGAGCCAAGTTACATAGAGCCAAGTTACATAGAGCAAGTTACATAGAGCCAAGTTACATAGAGCCAAGTTACATAGAGCCAAGTTACATAGAGCCAAGTTACATAGAGCCAAGTTACATAGAGCCAAGTTACATAGAGCCAACATAGAGCCAAGTTACATAGAGCCAAGTTACATAGAGCCAAGTTACATAGAGCCAAGTTACATAGAGCCAAGTTACATAGAGCCAAGTTACATAGAGCCAAGTTACATAGAGCCAAGTTACATAGAGCCAAGTTACAAGTTACATAGAGCCAAGTTACATAGAGCCAAGTTACATAGAGCCAAGTGGCACAGAGCCAAGTACATGGCAGAGCCAAGGTTAGGTAGAGCTTGCGTAGAGCTTCGGCGTTAGCAGCTATGTAAGTTAGTTTAGGTTTCTAAGGCGCCGGGGCGGGAGTTTGATCGTCGCTCGGGATTGCGACCCTCTGCGGAGATTCGCGTGGTCGAGGTCAAAAAACTGAGACTTTTCGCGATTTCTGCGCGCGCGCGCGACCCTCTGCGGAGATTCGCGTGGCCGAGGTTCAAAAACTGAGGACTTTTTGCGATTTCTGCTGGCCGCGCGCGACCCTCTGCGGAGATTCGCGTGGTCGAGGTTAAAAAACTGAGGACTTTTTACGATTTTTAGCATGCGCGCGCGACCCTCTGCGGAGATTCGCGTGGTCGAGGTTAAAAAACTGAGGACTTTTTACGATTTTTAGCATGCGTGCGCGACCCTCTGCGGAGATTCGCGTGGTCGAGGTTCAAAAACTGAGGACTTTTTACGATTTCTGCGGTCCGCGCGCGACCCTCTGCGGAGATCGTGCGCGTCGAAGCGCTCTCGCTGTGGCGCCGTGCGAATTTAGTCTCGGCGAACCCTCTGCGGAGATTGTGCGTGTCGCAGCGCTCTCGCTGTGGCGCCGTGCAATATTCTTGCTCGCGAAACGGCCTTTGGAAGTTGTCTCGTGGTTTGCGCGCCTGCTTTCGCAATCCCGCGGTCGCGGGTTCGATTCCCCCTGGTCCGCGGCAGCTCCGGCTTGAAAATCGCAGCTTTTAAGTACAAACGTAGTACGCGGAGCGTGCTCCTGCAGCTCCGGCTGGAAAATCGCAACTTTTAAGTACAAACGTAGTACGCGGAGCACACCCCCGCAGCTCCGCCTTGAAAATCGCAACTTTAAGTTCAGTACAGACGTAGTATGCGGAGCGTGCTCCCGCGCAACTTTTAAGTACAAACGTAGTACGCGGAGCACACCCCCGCAGCTCCGGCTGGAAAATCGCAACTTTTAAGTACAAACATAGTATGCGAAGTACATTCCCACAGCTCCGGCAGCACTTGCGCAGAGCAACTTGCGCAGAGTCACTTGCGCAGAGCAACTTGCGCAGAGCAACTTGCACAGAGCAATTGCACAAAGCACTTGCGCAGAGCAACTTGCACAGACCAACTTGCACAGAGCACATGCGCAAAGCGCTTGCACGGAGCAACTGGCGCAGAGCAACTTGCACAGACCAACTTGCTCGACTTGACAGCCGCGCTGAGAGACGCCGGGTTGCGAGATGGGGATGTGGTGGACGTGGTTGCGCAGCCGGGCACATTGGCAGCCACCTACAAGGCATTCGTTTAGCACGTCCACGGAGGCGAGGTTGTCACCTGGGGTCGTTCAGACATGGGAGGAGACAGCTGCAAAGTGCAAGAGAAGCAGAGGAATGTCCAGCACATTCACACAGCTGAGCGTGCTTTTGCTGTCATTCTTGCATCTGGGGCTGTTGTGACCTGGGTTGATCCAGAAGAAGACGGAGACAGCAGCTGGGTGCAAGAGCAGCTGAGAGACGTCCAGTGCATCCAAGCAGCTGAGTGTGCGTTTGCTGTCATTCTTGAGTCTGGGGCTGTTGTCACCTGGGGCGTTCCAGAAGATGGCGGAGACAGCAGCCAGGTGCAAGAGCAGCTCCAGAACGTCAAGCGCATCCAAGCAACTTGCAGTGCTTTTGCGGCCATTCTTGAATCTGGGGATGTTGTCACGTGGGGCGATCCAGAGTATGGCGGAGACAGCAGCCAGGTGCAAGAGCAGCTGAAGAACCTCAAGCGCATCTAAGCAACTACCGGTGGTGCTTTTTGCTGCCATTCTTGAATCTGGGGCTGTTGTGACCTGGGGTTGGGCAGACTGGGGCAGAGACAGCAGCCAGGTGCAGGAGCAGCTGAAAAGCGTCAAGCGCATCCAATCAAGCGGCGGTGCTTTTGCTGCCATTCTTGAATCTGGGGCTGTTGTGACCTGGGGTGATCCAGAAGAAGGCGGAGAAGATCTGCAGTGCAAGTGTCTAGAGAAAGAAACTGGAAACAAATACACCAAAAAACTGGAAAACAATTCCGCGAAACAGAAAACCACCCTTGTGTGGTGTACTTGCCAAAGTTCAGGGAACTTGAACTTGTCATTGCGGATGAGTTTGGAGATTGGACGGACAACGCAAAGTGGCGTCTTCTTGGAATCAAAAGGAACATTGGCATGTTGCTTCAAGTCGGCTGTACGGGTTCTGTTGATATTGAGGTCGTCCTTGCATTCGATTAGGTTTGCCAAAGCGCACCCTACTGCCACAAAGCCTGGCCTGCTCTGAGCCAAATCGAGGCCTTGTACGAGGAAGTGTGCCGTCACTTCCTGGCCACCATTTCGCCAGACTCGACCTTCCGGGAGGCGGGGAGAGAGGCCCCAAAGATCGCAACGGCGTCCATACTTGCCAATTTGCCTCCGAATAGAAGCGCTTTTGCTTGCTTCAAAAGGGTGTTGTTCGGGTTCCCATGACTGTCCTTTGCTTGCTGGTTCGATAGGGATCCCTTAGAAACCGGTTCAGTTTGGGATTCGCTCTTTTTCTGAGAACCAGGGAGCGCCAGTTGCGGTGCTTTCTTACGGCTAAGAGCATCCTTGGTGAGAGTCCTGTGCTGTAAAAGGCGGGCGCAGGCGCAAGCTTGGCTGTTTGGCTGCACGCGTCCAACGACTAGACATAACATGTTTGACCCGCTTGCATCGATGTTGCGACACCGTGGCATCGGCGAACTGCAGCTGCACATTGGGCTCAAGGCCCTAGTGTAAAGTCACCATGTGTTTCCTTTTTCGGTCTCAATCAGAAAAGCAATCGGGATGTCGGCCAAACGCGGTACAGTGGGGTGTGGCCCTGGCTGCATTCTGGCTTGCTGCTTTTTCTGTCGCCTCCAGCACCTCAAGATATCCTGGTATGCCCAGAAAGGCTGTGCAAGAATCGTTTTGTCCAAAATTGCCTCCAGGGGAGCAGAGCCGAGGCTCTCACAGTCCAATTCGCTTCTTCGCCTTTCTCCGTGGCAAGAATGTCACGCAGGACGTGTGCAATGCATCCTTGAGCCGCGCCGCCTTCAAGGAAGCGTTACAAGTATCTCACAACAACTCTACTCTTTGTGTCGCGGGCGCCGGCTATGAAACCCGTGCCGAGAGTCAAGTCAGAATGCTGCGCGATGCTGTGGGTTTGCTGAACAGATGTTTTGTGAGGCTCGGCGATTTCCGGCAGAAGGTGTTGAGTCTTGGGGACGTGGGAGACTGCGACAAGTCATGGGCCTATTCTTTGAGGCAAGGTCGGAGAGATGACTGCCAAACGCGACTCATCCCGGACTTTTCTTTTGTTGCCTGGCCTGAAGCAGGATTGCTTCCAAATTACACAGCCTTGAGAAGCGAATTGAGACAACAAAGCCTGAAGCCGCCTACCACGAGCTTGTGCGGGTGGGCCGGTAACCTGGCGACAAATCCTATCCGGAAAAAACTCTACGACAAAGCAAACCGGAGCTTGATTAAAGTTATCGTGCCTAAGAGCAACGCCGGCAGCAAAGGGGGCCGCCTTTCCCTGAAGACGCAGGTGAAGCGTTGGGCTTGCCTCATCGATGTGCCTGCTGCTGGATATTCTGGACGCATCCCGCTCTTGCTCAGCAGCGGGCGGCCGCTGCTGCTGGCTGCCCGTGGGCCCCACCAGAGTACTGACATAACGTGGTACAGTCATCGGCTCAAAGCCTGGGAGCATTACATCCCTGTTGCTCACGACCTCTCTGACTTGAACAAGATGGCAGAGTTTGTTTTGGGCAGAGGCCGCGAGCAAGCCATACAAATTGCTCATAACGCGCAGGAGTTTGCAAATAAGTACCTGAGCTATAAAGCAGCCGTGTCGCGTTTAGCTGAAGAACTTGTTTGGGCATCCTGGCATTTATGATTCTCCTTGCCGTGCTCAACTCTTTGCATGGACAAGAGCCTCGGTGCACGGCATTCCATGGGTCATCATGATCTTCGGTGCGATGCCGGATTCGCTGAAGTGAGCCGTACTAGGACTGTCCAGTGCCAACCGGCGCCTGCTTCAGCTGGCCACCAACTACCATCCAGGCGCCTACCTCACCACTGACTACCATCTTCGTAATATGGTATTCTAGTGCCACGTCACAGCCCGACAACGCTGAATGCAAAAAAAGCAGCCAGCCCGAGCTGCTGTGTTTGTTGTCTGCTGAACGTGCAACTCCTTTCCCGGCACCCTGTTTGGCTAGGAAGCTCCAGTAGCAGACAGATGAAGCACCCACCTTAGCAACTTGGAACTCTTGATAAACTCTTGATAAACTCTTGATAAACTCTTGATAAACTCTTGATAAGCTCTTGATAAACTCTTGATAAACTCTTGATAAACTCTTGATAAACTCTTGATAAACTCTTGATAAACTCTTGATAAACTCTTGATAAACTCTTGACAACCATGAGGGGGGGGAAAAATAGTAAAAGGAGAATTCAAAGAATTATTCTTTCTACTATTTTTTCTCCAACAGCAACACAACAAACAGAAAACAAAATCCAGAACAACAAGCAAACAAAATAAATAATCACAACCAGCAACAAAAATATTTAATCACAGCATGCAACATTAAATAATTCAAACAAGCATACCAACAAAACAGCAACACTCTAAATCATCAAAGAACCCAAACTCAAAAACACACATCAACAAAAAACAAAGCAACATACCAACAAAAAATATCACAAGAGCATCAAACAAAACAAAAACAAACAGCCAAAGCACGAAAAAATTGAAGAAGCATGCCAAGTCTAAACAACGCACTTTGAAAGAGATAAGCAAATTATAATAATTCAATCTTTACAAACGATAAATATATTACAATTATAACATATAATAGTTTACATGTGATAATCATAGTATGACTAAACCAGCAAGCTACCTCCAAAGAGCAAACAACCAGCATGACTAAACCAGCAAGCTACCTCCAAAGAGCAAACAACCAGCATGATTAAGCCAGCAAGCTACCTCCAAAGAGCAAACGACCAGTATGATTAAACCAGCAAGCTACCTCCAAAGAGCAAACGACCAGTATGATTAAACCAGCAAGCTACCTCCAAAGAGCAAACGACCAGTATGACTAAACTAACATACCACCCCTGAAAAACAACATATGTCGAAACAACATACCACCCCTGAAAAACAACATATGTCGAAACAACATACCACCCCTGAAAAACAACATATGTCGAAACAACATACCACCCTGAAAAACGACATATGTCGAAATAACATACCAGCCCTGAAAAGCAAATGACCCAGTATGTCGAAACAACATACCACCCCTGAAAAACAAATGACCCAGTATGTCGAAACGACATACCACCCCTGAACAACAATGTCGAAACAACACATGCTCGCCTTCTATTTTACGGTGTCTAATCCTCATAGTGTCTCACCACGCTCACCAAGATTTCACAAATTAATTCGCTAGGTATTTTATATAGGTCTTCCTGTTTATGTATTGTTGGATTGTCACCCCATTTTTCCTTGTTTCCATTTGACAGTCTCTGCGCTGTTTCAATATGTTTATTATTCCTGATGTTGCCACAATCCTTTTTACATAATTCTCTAGGTTTCCAAGTTGTAATGTTATTCCAGAGCCTAGTGCGTTTTCTGTAAGGCATTCCATATTTACAATAATCAACATCTTTAAATTCAAACTCACCCATAAACTCCTGATGTTTTAATAATCCAGTTTGTGGATTTTCGATTACAAAATATTTAGGATTGAAATATTTGATAATGTCAATAGTTTTTAAGACAATACTATTTGCATATTCAATATTCCTAATTCCCTGAGTTTTTGCTATGCTGTATTCAGTGCATGGGGGACTACTCCAAATAAAATCAAAATGGTTTCTGTCAAACTGTTTGTAATCCCACTCCAAAATATCAGTGTTGATATCAGCATTTTTCAAGTCTAATGATATCACATTAAATCCAAGCGACTTTGCTATGGTTCCGACTGAACCACTGCCTGAAAATAATTCTAATAAATTCATTTATTAGAATTATTTAGATATTAATTATTCAAATAATACATATACTCCATCATCATTTTTTGAAATTTTGTAAAATTCTAAAGTGGTGCTTTTAGGTTGTTTGATTTTTCCTGTATTCAACATATCACAGTATTTCTTTTGCTTTGTCGGGTAGTCGCCCGATGGTCTTCCTATAGATTTTGCTTGAAATATCTTTTCGATTTTTTCTTTATCTTCATTGCGTTCAACTGGTTTCATTTTGTCATCAATGGATTTAATCATATCATTTAAGGTTTTGATATTTTTACCAATTAATGTTATCTTCTTCATTAAATCATTAATAGTATAATTCTCATTTTCAGACATTACTATATATTTATTTAGATAATTATTTATTTAATTATTTATATTTATAAAGTGCAATTATGTTAAATCTACTCTTTAAATACTAATTTTTCATGATTTGTTTAACAGTTTCCTGAGTTTCGTTTTCATTATTATCGGTTGGTGTTGCTTGCCTACCAAATTTAAAAGTTATACTATGGACATCAGTTTCTAAGTTGATACTGTCTTTAGTTTTATCAATATTCATTTTCTTATCATTTTTACTTATTTTGAAACTTGTTGGAATACATGAACATTTACAACTTTTATTATTTTTTATTTCTAATTCATTCTTAAGTTCTAACATTCTTTTACATGTAGGACAAACAACCTCAATAACTGATGTTTCTTTAACAATTTCTTCATCAGTTGATGAAACACTTAAACCTGTCTTATTCTTTTTGTTTTTCTTTTTTCCCATTTATATTAATATTTATATTTTTAATATATTGTATCAAAAACTTAATTAATTCTAAAATAAAATAACATATTTTTTTACATCTATTATCAGTTATTAGTACTTGTTCTATATTTTCTACTTCATCTATTATATTAATATAATTGAATAACTCCTATTCATATAAATAATAAGATAAATTATTTTTCATTTCTGTCTTTCTTTCCTTGTAAAGTTTTTTCATTGTATCGTCTTTATTCCATCTATATTCTACAAGTTTCTGATGATGTTTTGAATTTAGATGTTTAAATAAATATTTGCTATCATAAGTTTTACAACAATTACAATGGATAACAGTCATATAATAATAAGATAAAATAATTATTTAGATTATTTAATCTTATTATTTTCATGCATGATAGAATATTCGAGGGCTCAGCACTTGGGTTTTCATTGCACGCGAGAGAGATACAAACTAATTAGCTTCAATGCTTATTGATTGTAGCAATGGAAACCTGTTCCATTATGTTATTCACCGCCACTCATAACATAATGATGTTCCATTAATATTAAATAGAATATTTATTTCAACTATTTTCTTTAGTAAGTTTTACTGCAGTTGATATATCAACATCTAGAATATTATTATTAATAATTTTTTGCACACCATTTATCATTTCATTTGTATATATATCGGGATAATCTTTCATAAAATTCAATAATTTATTATAATTTAGGATATCCTCGTTTTCGATTGATGATTTAGGTATTATAGTATTTTGGTTATTAATCATCGATAAAAACGTTAAAATCGTATCATAATAAATTTGGCCAGTATCTGGAACTAAAACATCACCGAATTTATATATATTCCGAATGCTAGTAACTTCACTTAAATCAATAGATTCTCTTGACATTATGATATAATTATATTATATTTTTTATTTATAAGTATTTATAATATTATTTTTATTATGCCTGATGTAAAACCAATTGATGAAATCAAATATGACTTTAAGCAAAGTAAGCATGAGGTCGTCCCTAAATTGCCGATGAGAGCTATGATCGTCGGTCCATCTGGAAGTGGAAAATCAACTTTACTTGTATCAATGATACTTGATATTTATAGAGGAGCATTTGAAAGAATTTTTATCTGGTCTCCATCTGTAAATTTGGATAGTATTTGGTTGCCTGTTAAAAAATACATTAAAGAAGGTTTGAAAGTAGATAATGATAAAGAACCGTGTTGGTGGGATGAGTTCAATGTTGAAGATTTAGAAAGAGTTATAGAAACTCAAAATAAAATAATTGAATACCAGAAAAAACAAGGAACGAAGAAATTATTTAATATTTTGGTAATTTTGGATGATGTATCTGATAATCCAGCAATAACAAGAAATAACAAATTGTTAAATTCTTTATTTTGTAGAGGTCGTCATAGTGGAATATCAACACTTGTAAGTCTTCAAAAATCATCAACCGTACCACCAATTATTAGGGTAAATATAAGTCATTTGTTTTATTATAAAGTTAGAAATTTTAAAGAGATAGAAATATTGCAAGATGAATTATCAGCAATTGTTAGAAGCGATAATTTACATGAAAGCAAGAAACTAATTTATAAAATATATGAGACTGCCACTGATGAACCGCATAGTTTTTTATATATTAACCTTTTAGAAAAGAATCCAGATAAAATGTTTATGAAAAAGTTTTCTCAATATTTGAAAATTACTAATTAAATAATTAAATAATTAAATAATTAAATATATATTAATATTATATGATATTTTATGATTTACCATTAGAAATTAAAGACATAGTATTATCTTATAGTTTAGGCGATGTTAGATTATTAAAAATAAAAAATAATAATATTATTAAAAATTATATTAATAAATATAAACCAGTATATAAATCTTACACATTAAATAACATACATTATTTTGAAATTGATAATATCAATATTAATAATGGAATATCATATATTTTTAATTTAAGTGAGTTAGATAAATTACATAAAAAATATAAACCATTAAAATTATTTATTGAATATGATATATTTGTTACATTTAGCTCGTTTACTCGTTGGTTTAATGTGTGTAATCGAACTTTAATATCAATTAATTTATTTGATATTTATTATTTTCTTAATAAAGACCTTCATAAAGTTAAATTAGTGTATGCGAGTGATATGGCTAATTTTATTTCATTACAAGTGAAAAAAATAACTATTAAAGTCATCAATGAAGATGACCAAATTATTATTGATGACTTTTATTTTTATCTTTAAAATTAATAGCATTAAGATTATGGCTTAATGTCATTAATTCAAAATAATGAATAACTACAAATTTGAACCGGTAATCTATATATTAATTTATCAGATTTTTTTTTTCAATTTTACACATTCGTTCACTCATTTGTTTTATTATAAAGTTAGAAATTTTAAAGAGATAGAAATATTGCAAGATGAATTATCAGCAATTGTTAGAAGCGATAATTTACATGAAAGCAAGAAACTAATTTATAAAATATATGAGACTGCAACTGATGAACCTCATAGCTTTTTGTATATTAACCTTTTAGAAAAGAACCCTGATAAAATGTTTATGAAAAAGTTTTCACAATATTTGAAAATTACTAATTAAATACAACTAATTAAACAAATAAAAATAAATATATTATATGATATTTTATGATTTACCTGGAGACATTAAACTTTATATAGCGTCATATATTTTAGGTCATTCTAAAATAATAAAACTAAAAAATAATAAAGTGTTTAGAACATATATTAATAGATTTAAACCTACAATATATTTTGAGAATAAAGATAATGTATATAACTTTTGTATTTATAAATTTAATTTAAAATCAGTGGCACCATCATCATATTTAAAATATTATATTAATGATAAGGAATTAAAATATTTGATTGAAAAATATGATAAAATTAAATACGAAACAACACTTGATTTTTATATAAAAATGAATGATGATAATGAACATCCTAATGGTGTATATGTTACTGATATTACTAATTGTAATGTGTGTAAAACGTTTGAAGAATTAAATTATCATATTAATAATTGTACTAGTGTAAATACATTACATTCTAATAATCCTGATACATTAGTAGATTTTAAATATGTAAGATATAAAGTTAAAATAAGTGGATTTAATGAAACACATTTAAGAAAGTTATATAATAAATTTGTTGAAGTATTCAATTAATAGCATTAACTTAATGTTATTAATTCATAATAATGACCAATTAATAATATTAATACATTTTAATATTATTAATTTAGAATAATGAATAATTACATAATTGAACAGGAAACCTATATAATAATTTTGTTTGTTTTTCTTCTTCTAACTTATTAACTTTTTCATTTAATGTTTTTACACTTTTAATCAATAGTCTTTCTCGTGTATCTTCATCATCAATTTCATTTAATTTATCAAGAGGTGTATTATCAATATCAGTTTTCTTTTTGAAAAACCACATTATATATTTCTATTTAGATTTTTCTTTTTTAAATTCTTTAATTTCTTTTTCAAGTTTATCTACTTTATCATTTAATTCTAATACTGCTTTATGAACTAACACGGGTAAAACTAAATAATTCAATCCTAAATACTCTCTGTCTTTACTAACAACATTTTCAAATTCTTTCGGGATTGCTTTTAATACTTCATCTGCTATATATCCTATATGAGTTTTACCGTTATCATTTCTATCGTGTCTTTTAAACTTCTTCGGTTTAAATTTCTTAATAACATTCATACAATTAGATTTGATATTGTCTATGTCATATTTCAATCTTGAATCAGATGAATCCACAAAAGTTCCGTTGATAGTTACTGTTGTTGCGGTTAAATCTATATTAGTTCCTGTTGATGGTTCAATTAAATTACATAACAATTTTTTCGTTCCTGCAACTGTTACATTTTCATTAAAAGTTGATGTAGCATTATTTGTAAAACTTTCGGTATTTACTGTTGTTCCAAATGCCTTATCAATAGATAATAAAACTGAAGGAGTACTTGAAGCATCTGAAACTCTAAAAGCTGTGTTTGATGTTCTGAATATTACATCAATTGTAGATAAATTAGTTCCATCATGATAAGTTGATATTTCCGATGTTCCCATTTTAATATCAGTTCCAGTAGTCATTGAAATATTATTCAAAAATGAAACCGTTGTTAAATCAAATGATTGAATGGTATTAGTTGCTAAATATGCATTTTGAACTGCTAAGTTAGTATCAACAGTTACTAATGTTCCACCATTAGGTGCTATATGATTGCTTCTTAATGCTCCATTAGTTTTAACATAAACATCATCAGCAAATAAATTACCCATTACATCAACAGTAGAAGTGTTAAAAGTCCATCCAGTAGAAATATTAACTGCTCCAACTATATTAGATTGAACAGCAGGGTCTCCGCAAATGAACCTAATTGAAGAATTAGCATCACTATTCCTCATATCAAAAGATGAAAAAGCACTAACATATCTATATAATTCACAATTTGTATCAATTGTTAATTTACCATCAGTAGCAATATTAACATTATCACAATTAACATCAGCATTTGTATAAATATTACCTAACACGTCAATAGGTTTACTAAAAATAGTTTTATTAACTAATCCATCACACATCATATATTGGTTACTGGCATTAGTAATATCGCCAACAGAAAGAGAAACAAAATTAGGATGATGCATATAAAAACCTTCTATTGCATCTGGTGTATATGTTTCTAAATATGGTTCTAATCCATTTATTGAAGTATTGATATTATCTATTTTTGTTTTAATATCCGTTGAAAAATCATTATTTGTAAATAAATTTCCTTTCATATAAACAGCACCTTCGAAATATGATGTTCCGTGCATCTGAGCAAAATTATATGAAGTATGAACATTACCATTAATTGTAATTCTTGAAGCATTATTAGGTCTTCCAATAATAACATCTCCTGTATTCCATCCTAGCCATAATCGATAAGGCGTAGCACCTGTTAGTCCTTGATAAGAGTCTAACTGGCATCCTCGTTTAAACTCGAGTCTTTGGTTACTAACTGCATCCTGGATTCTAAATATTGGATTAGTATTATCTGTTAAACTAAGTATTAATGGAGAGTTTACTGTTTGCGCAGTTGTATTAACTTTGTCTAATTTTTGACTTATTACTGTATCTTGTGCACTATCATTTGTAATTATTGAATTAATAGTATTTGTATTTCCTGTTATTAATCCTGCTAAATTATCTGACTGTAAAACATATCTACTATCAGAACCTGTTATATCTAAAATAGATGAACAAGAAAATAAACCTGATACTTGTAAATTAGATAATATTGTAGTATTATGATTTAATAATATTTTATCATTTTGAAAAATTGAAGAATTATTAATTTCTACATCTCCAAAACCTCTTTGATTCAAAAACATAGTTGCTCCACTTAAATTTCCATAAACATAACTATCAAAATAATTATTATACATTTCAAAGAAATTATTATAATTTCCAAAATTTGCTATTTTGAAAATTGAAGTAGTTGTTATATTATGAATTAATGTATTATTTAATACTGATGTATTTAATTTATCTGTTAATAAATTATTAGTTGTTATTTTATTGTAATATAAATTACTATCAAATGAACCTGTTTGTAATTGAGATATTAAATGAGAATTTGATGAAATATTATTAAAATTAGTTGATACAGTAGAATTTAAATTATTTATTAAATTTGTATTTGATGAAATATTATTAAAATTTGTATTAATTAAATTAGTATTTGAAGAAATATTATTAAAATTAGTTGTCATAGTAGAATTTAAATTATTTATTAAATTGTATTTGATGAAATATTATTAAAATTTGTATTAATTAAATTAGTATTTGAAGAAATATTATTAAAATTACTTGTCATAGTAGAATTTAAATTATTTATTAAACTTGTATTTAATGAAATATTATTAAAATTTGTATTTGAAGTTATTGTCAGATTACCTATTAAAAAAGAATTTGAACTAATATTATTTGATAATACATTAATTTCTGTTTTGTCATATGTTTCAGTTATATCATAAAAATTAGCGTTTATCTGTTCCTTTGTGTAAGTATCTGCTTGGTCTGCTTTACTATCTAATACTGTTTGAATGTCAGATTTACTTGCGTAAAGGTCTTCTATATCATTGACTGCTCCATCTTTTACTTGCCTAATTCTATTTGCTGTAATATCAAAGATATTCATTAAGTTTTTGCTCATAATATTATATTATTAATTAGAAAATTAATAATATCATATTTTTTATTTTAATCATAAAATGATACAGAATTTGAGCGGATTTCAAGAATGCACTCATGAACCAAGAGCATATAAATTCTCTCGGCCATTTTACCAGGAGCGCTATATAATGTTGAACCCTCCAACGCTTTTATTTTAACAACCAGATTTGAATTATTTTTAAGGTTCATACCAGTATAATTTGCACTTTCTAATTTTTGTAAATTAAAACCATACATAAAAGCGTGAGACCTGTAATCTTCTGCTCTAACTAACATTGGTTTATCAGCACAATGCATAAGATGGGCATATGCTTCGCGAATACCTTGGATTTCCTGGCTTGGGATAACTTGATTACCAATTACCAAAGAAGCAGATAAATCGTGCTCTGGGTCATAATATCCTAGGTCATTTGTTACATGTGCCAGTGGATGATACATAAAGTTATATGGTTTCAATAATTCACCGTATCCGCCTACATAACCCTTTTGAGTCGCATTTGAAAAAGAAATAAACAGTTTATTTAATTTAGACACATTACGGACAATAGTTGTGAATATTTCAGTTGTTGTTGATGCTGTTTGTTCTTGTAGGTTTCAGTTTCAAAAGTAATAGGAAGAGAACCAGTTTCCAATATTTTAGCATACTCTGCATATAAGCTATCGTCAAGAGTATAGACATTTCCTTTGAATAACGGTTTTGTGACTGACCAAGTGATACTTGTATTTGTAGCAGTAAAAAGTCCTGTTCTATTAACAATTGGTTTTAATACATCAGTGGTTAAATATAATTCAACTGTTATTGGACAATAAGATAAAGGTATCCAGTTTTCACAAGTCTTGAAACATTTTAAATTTAAATCAAAATAGACATTAGCACTTTTACCTTCTTTAATTCCTTTATAATTACCATTGGTTACATTTCTAGTTACTGCTTGAGTAGTAGAAGTTCCAGTAGCATCACAAACTAAAAACCGTCCATCATGATTGAGTAGAGTATTTCCAAAACCTAATGCTTCATCAATTCTTTTTTCTTCTGATGATTTTAATACATCTTTCATAGCACTTGCACGAGAAAGAGAATTTAAATCACATACAATGACATCACCCATTAACACACGCACCCTATCAAAGAAACCGGCTGTATCAATTGGTCTAAGTTCGTGATTTTCTGTGTTATCAGTGTTGTTTAGAGTAAATCCTAATAATAGTGATGGTAAGGACAACCATTGATTAGGTGGTCCAGTAATGTTAAATCTAATTACAGAATTTGTATCAGCGGTATAAGTAGAAACCGATGAAGGATAAAAGTTTTTACTTTCTTTTGACCGGACATAAGAACCGCCATCTTTTAATTTAAATCTTAAATTCTTTTCAACAAGGACATCTTCAATATCTAATGTTTCCATAACTTATATATTTAATAATAGAAAAATATTAATTATTCTATTATTAAATTAATTTATTTTAAAGTGTGAATAATCTATAACTTCTTTTTTAGATTTTTTATTTAATAGTTTTTTAGATTTATTTTTAATATTATGTTCAACCTTATAATTAGGTTCGCGTAGCAACGCGAAGGCTTCGCGTTCATCCTCTACTATTTTCTTAATGTCTTCATAACTGACTTCCTTTTTAGGATTTATAGTATTTTTTATATCATTATTAGGCATTATATATAAGACTACAAAATTTCCTTTACAGGTTCAATGCTTCTTGATACGTCCTTGCCAGTATCACCATATAATGAGTGTTGATGATTTGTTAATGGGTTAAAACCTCCTCTATTTGATGTTATACTGCCTCTATCTAAAATACTGACTATATCTCCAAAATTTCGTATGATTGTGTAGTTGTCATTGTTTTTGTTTGACATTGAAATAAAAGGAGCACCGTAAGTAGTTAATCTAATATTTCTATCAGGATTTTCTTTTAAATATTTTGCACTCGCACTACTACCCAATGAATGTGAAATAACTTCACTAATATTATGGTTTTCATCAAGTATATCGCTAATATCTCTATATCTTTCACTGAATGAACTTAAGCCAAATGGAATTGTAATATCACTTAAAATATCATTAATATTTGATATAATATTAGACTTACCAAATGTCCCAGCAACATATAGTTTATTATTATCTAAATAATAACCTTTACCATTTGTATATGCTTTGTTTAATCCTTCTGTGTCAGATAAATTATTATTATATTTAGGTTTGAATAATGATTTTTCTTGTTGAATTTCATTAATTATTTTCCTATACATTTCACTATGACCTTGATGAAGAGGATTGTATGATTTTAATTTTCCTTCTTTTAAAAAATATTTATATTTATATTTATTTTTCATATATAATTAAATTATAAAATTTCTAATTAATTAATATAATGAGATTTCGTAAAATATATATCAACAGTGCTTATCGTGATTTAAATGACAGTCAATCTACATCAGTTTTTGTTATTAATTTAAGAGAGCAACAAGAATGCGGACCAAATACTAAAATGATTTGTCACGAAGTATCTATCGCTAATTCATTTTATCCAATTGAAGATAATTTAAATAACAGATTATATTTAACATTAGGAGGGATATTAATAGGATCACCAGTATATTATTTTATTGTAGCACCTGATAAAGGTAGTTATGTAGGTAGTGAATTAGCAACCGAATTACAAAATAAATTGAATACTGCTACTAATGGAACTGATGGAAACAGTAATTTTTTTACTTGTAGTTATTCATTAAAAACAAATAATATAACTATAAGTTGTAATTATATTTCTTGCTTTTTTATAATCCATACAGATAAAGAATTACAAACTAATTATAGTTTTGGTGTTGATTATGATAGAGATTATCCTAATAGTATTAATGACATTTTAGGAAATACTACTGAAAAAGTAAATAGTACAGCAGACCCGTTTGTTGGTGGATTTATATCATTTTTACCTGTTAAAAATATTTATATTCATTGTAATGAATTAAGTAACGGAAACCAGTTATGTAGTTTTGGTACTTCATCAATAATAAAGAAAGTACCAGTTTTAACATCATTCGGCAACCTCATATATGATAATGAACTAATTTTAAATGATGCTAATGATGTTAGTATGCGTTCATTGAATAGACTTCATTTTAGATTTACTGATGCGTCGGGTAGAGTTTTAAATATGAATGGCACAACATCTTCTTTTTCATTAACATTTTTTGAAGGTTAGAAAAGCATATATTAAATATTTTAATATACATATTTGTTATATACTAATTATATTAAAATATTTTAATATAAATATTTATTATATGCTAATTATATGGTTAAAAATATTGAAATAGTAGATGTAGGCAGTGAAAATAATGAAGCACCTAAAGAAGCAGAAGACAGTAAAGAAGAACCTATTATTAATGAAGAAAGTAAAGAAGTAGAAACTAATAATATTATAAATGAAGAAAATAATAAAGTAGAAGAAGAACACGAACCAAAGCAAGAATTAAAATCTAAAACATACTCAACTGAAAAAGTGGAATGTCCAAAATGTAAAAAATATTTAACAAAATACACTTTCAAATATCGTCATAACTGTAATGGAATACCAGTTAAAAAAGAACCAGACCCTATCAAAGTTGTCCGTAGAAAAATTATGCATCCAGAACAAGCAAAAGAATTTGAGAATAATGTATATGAAAAAGTTAAAGATAATATTCCAAAAGTTGATGAACAAGAAATAGAAAGAAGAGTAGAAGAAAGATTGAAAAAACATTTAGAAAGCACAGCAAATAAAGTGTTTGAAACTGCAAAAGACCGTTACAATAATATTAAAATGGAACGAGATAATAAAAATAAACAGAAAATTAATAATTTAGCAAATAAAATTATTTAATCTAATTATTATTATATAATGATTATTGATAAAAAACAATTGCTTATGCGTCGTAGAGAAATTTATGACAATGTTGTAAATAGAATAACAGAACCACAAAATAAAGACAAACCGAATATCAGTGATGTTATTGATAGAAAAGCAGTTTTTGAAACAAATAAACCCAAAAAGAAGAAGAAATATAAATCAACTCAACATTACTATTATGAAGGAGACAACAAGGCACACCAACCTAATTATACATATTTGAAAGAATTACAAGAACAATTAGAACTTCATAGCGCTAAAAAAGATTATGCTGTATTTCAAAATAAAAGAAGATATCAAGAAGAAGCACAGGCGTATTTTAATGAAATCCAAAGGTTGGAAAGTGAAAAATTGAGACATCATCCATCAAGTGAAACAGGTAAATCCTATTCAGAAATGGTTAAGAAGAAGAAAGGAATAATCAATCAATTAAGAAAGGATTTTAATTTTGATTAAATTAATTAGATTAATTAGATTAATAAATTATAATCTAATTAATTTAATATACTAATGAGATTAGACAATGCACAGATGAAAACATTAAAATCACAATTGAGATTAAGACCGTCTTATAATGAACTGATAATGGAAATTACAAAGGAAGAATTTAAAAATAAGAATATAAGAGATGTAATAGACAGAAACGCTTATTATTTTCGTGATAGTCCATTAGGAACAGTGTATGATAATAATACAGTAGATTTGAGACAGCAACACTTTAAAAAAATGGTAGATGGAGAAAATCAAACAAAATATTTTGATATGGCAAGGGATGATGAAATGGATGATTTAAGAGACGGTTCAATACAAACACTAAGTGCCACAATGGATGATGCAGAGGAACAACACGAACGACAAATCAGTCAAATTTCAAAAAGACTTAGTAGTGAACAAATAGCAGACCTACACCAACGAGCACAACGAGCAAAACAATTAGATGAAGATGACTGGCAGTCAGTAGCAACCGCAAAGTCAAGCAACTATGATGATTTACCAGCACTGGAAGAAATAAGCACTGAAAGAATGACAGCAGAAGCCGCATCAAAAGAATATGTTAAAGGCCTTGTAAATCGTCAATCAAAGGATGTAGCAAGGAAAGTGGCATCATCATTTGTCAAACAAATTACTGAAAATAAAGCAAAAGAGTTAGAAGAAAGAAGAGAACAAACAAGGGACAACGTCGACATTTCATCCACAGTCCCACAAAGACAAACAAGAACACATAAGGAAACCATTGACTATTCAACTGATATAAACCATTGGAAAGGAAGCACAGTAAAAGTAGAAGACATATTACTTCAATTACATTTAAGAGGAACAGGACTTACTGAAGAACAGGAACAACAATATTCAAACACAAAGAAAAAGGGGAAAGGTAAAAAGGAAACTGGTAGAACTTATTTAGTTGGACTGGTGGAGACACTTATAAAAAGCGGAAAATGGACAACAGAAGTAAATGATGAATTGTTAAGAAAAAGAATGAACGATTGGAGAAATATGAAAGGAAAAGGCAAAGCAACAAAGAAAAATAAATCATGTATATAATTTATCAGTAATTATATAAAATGATTAACAACCACAAGCACGAATTAAGGAAACGCCCTACTTTTGATGAAATGCCTAAACAAACAATCACACGCAAAATGAAAACAACAGTTATATTGAAGAGATGCAAGAAAGATATGTTATTGAATAATTTTGATTTTGATAAAATGGATTTAATGAATTATAAAAATAAAGAAAGATATATGAACGCAAAAGTTATGACTGCAGACAAGGCAACACAAACGCTTAACAAAGAAAACAAGGCAACACAAACAGACCTACCAAATGATAAGGCGACACAAACTTATAATTTTGATGATATGACAAAAATAGTAGGTGGGTCTTCAAAGAGTTTCAAAAGCAAATTGATAACCAAGGCTGAAGCAGAAGCATTAGCATTTACATATGACCCTGATTTATATGATGACGACGATGATGATGATGGTGACGGGGTTGATAAATCAACCCCGTCAGGGCGAAGCCGTGACAAAAAGGATGATTATATTGATAAATATAGAAAAATATTTATGTTGATGAGGATTATAGAATTTATGTTGAGGACGGGTTTTAGTATAGGACAAATAGTAGCACATTTAACATACCACACTACATTAACTACAATTCAAGGTTCAGAGTTATTAGTTAATTTAACAATGAATTCATTAGTAACATCATACGATATAGCAACTGCTATAATGAATTGGTTGAATACAAATGTTAGTGAGAAGTTGAGTTAAACACTGAACCCCCTGTTAGTGTTCATAGTTCTCCACCTATCACCGTTCATAGTTCTTCAACGCATACTGTTAATTCATCATCATCATCAGAAGAAAATGCTAATTATGAAATAGCACCGTTGACTGACATTCCTGTCCCTACTGATGCTGAAAGTGAAGATGAAGATAAGGATAAAGATAAGAATAAAGAAAAACAATAAAAATAATAATAATAATAACAAAAAATTTAAATAAAAATAATAAACAATTAAAATAGAATTTAAAATAAAAATAATAAACAATTAAAATAAAGATTAAAATAACAAATAATAAAAATAATAAAAAATAGAATAAAAATAATAATAATAATAACAATAATATTAAAATAAAATAAAAAAAAATAAACAATTTAAATAAAGATTAACATAAAACAAATACAAAAAAGTAAAAACAAAAATTGAAATCAAAAATAATAAAAACATAAAATACAAATTAAAATACCAGAATTTGTACAAATGCCTTAAAGAAAAAATGACTTTATTATATAAGATAAATGCCATTCTATAGCAGACACTCAGATGATGGAAGCGATAGATTGTTAGGAGGAATACATGATGAAGATGGTTATAATGACTTTATGAATATGTTATTTATGAATAGTAGTTTTGCTGATAACATTGAAAGACATTATAAAAGTTCAGATGCTGATGTGTTGCCAAGTCCTACTGATAGCGAAGAAACAAAAGAAAATAAAGAGAAACAGTATCAAAAGGATTATCATAAAAAAATACTTTCAAGAAAAACTTAATACACCTTATACATGTAATATTTGTGGAAAATCAATGGCCAACAGTTCTAACAAATCAAGACATGAAAAAAGTAGAAAGTGCCAGAGTACTAAAAGTAATGTCTAATTGGGTAATATTAATTGGATAATATTAATTTAATTTTAATTTAATTAATGTAATCCAATTTCAATATATGAGTAAACTATATAAAGAACAAATATTAAGCAATCTGTATTATGACCTTGAGACAGGCTATGGTTCTAAACAAAGCTTATACAATCAAGCAAAAGAGAAAGGAGCAAGTGTAACATTAGAAGAAGTGGCAAAGTGGTTGAAGAAGCAACCTAACAAGCAAGTAAAGCCGTATCAGAATTATAACAGTTTCTTAGTGCCTTATGCCAGAGCAGAATTTCAAATAGATATTATGGATATGAAAATATTCAAGAAAGAAGATGAAGAACGCTATGCATTGATTGTAATAGATGCTTTCAGTAAATTAGGTTTTGTGTATCCAATGTTACAAAGAGACAGTCCAAATGTTTTGAAAGGGTTGAAAGAAGCATTTAAAGTTATGGGTGAGCCTGTGGAAATCTTTTCTGATGATGATGGAGCATTTAAAGCAGAAGTAAAGAAATATTTAGATGATTTAGGTATAATACATAAAACAACGCTAACACATGCCAATATTGTTGAACGCTTTATCATAACCATGAAAAAGGGTATAGGAGATAGAATAAATTTTACTAAAGGTAGATGGACTGATATGTTGAAACCTACATTAAAGAAATATAATAGCGCTATTCACTCATCAACTGGAATGAAACCAAATGAAGCTCATGATGATGACAACAGAGCAAATGTAAAAGCAAACCTTACACTGAAGCAAAAGCATATGAGGAAATATCCTAAATTATCAGTTTCAGACACAGTGAAAATATACCAAAAAGGAAAAGGTAATTATACATCGAGGAAAGAGACCAACCCAAAGTGGACAGAAAGGAAATACAAAATAGAAAAGATAGAAAAAGATATAACATTACAAACATACTATGTATTAGAAGGTTTGAAGAGACATTATTTGCGCCATGAATTATTACTAATTGAAAATTAGTAATAATAATTTAGACTGATAATTAGTTATTTAGTTCTTAGAATTTTTTGACTTTAAAAAGACTTAAAGAGAAAACCAATAATTAAATTATATAGATAATAATATGAATAGAGATTCACCGCCAGATGAAAACACTAAAATAGTTAAGTATCTTCTTAAAGAAAATTTAGGAGAATACAAAGTAAATAATAAAGGTAAAAAACTTAAAACCATAATTATAGGAAACAACCAGTATAGATATAATCCAGAAAAACCAATAAGTAATAGATTGAATAAGAGACTTGAAGCAGTAAAGAAAACTAATGACTACAGAGCAAATCAAATCAGAGAAAGAGTAGGAGCGAGAACGGTTTTAAAACATGCTATTAAGAAAAAAGCAGTAATAACAGAAGAAAGAAGCGCCTTTAGAGCATATGCTAACGCCTACACAATTTCAAACATTCATTTAAAAGAGTTGAACGGATTGACTTATTTTAATTATCAATTTGAAAAACTTAATGAATACTTGAAAGAGAATAGAGGAATGAAACTTAATGCTGCAATAAATATGAAAGTTATGAACTTATTTGATGAGGAGAGAAACGTAACAGTTAGGACAAGGTCGTACACTATTGTAAATGAAGAGGATTTAAGGAATGCTTTGAAAAGAATGAGACCTGATGTTGAAACAAGAATTTTAGATATGGCTTTGTATCAGTCAGGATTAATAATTAGCAATATTCATAATATTCATATCATGTATAATAAATATAATCCGACTAGAGCTGGCAAATATATTGAACTTCCAGAATGGATTAAAAAGAAAAAGGCATGTATCAATATTAAAAATCAAGATGACAAGTGTTTTAAATATTCTATTGAGTGTGGATATTGTAAAATGTGTGATAAAGCACACCCTGAAAAGATGTTTCATTACAAGAAGATAGCAAGTGATTTGATTTTTGATGGTGTGAGTTTTCCTGCTAATAATAATGATATAGATATATTTGAAGAAAATAATAAATCAATATCCATTAATGTTTATGAAATTGATGATAATGAACAAATTTTTATTGGTAGAAAATTGAAAAATAAAGATGCTTCTTGTCATCTTGATTTGTTGAGAGTTGATGAGGAGGATTGCAGTCATTATGTGTATATAAAAAGTTTGAGCAGACTTATTAATAATCAAAAAAGTAATCATAATGGTAAGTCCTATTTTTGTAAATATTGTAATCATGGATTTAGAAATGAAGAATTATTAAATAAACTTTATGATAGTGGATGCATGGAAGTTGATGGTCAACAAATAGTAATGCCTAAGCCTTATGAGAAAGTTAGTTTTAAGCATCACTTCAAAAAGTTAAGATGTCCTTTTGTTGTATATGCTGATTTTGAATGTTTGACAGAGGAACTGAAAAACCTGATGAAGATGAAGATAAAACACTTTTTCTTATCAAGAGCATAAACCATGTGGTTTTATGCTTAATATGGTTAATGCTGTTGATAATACAAATTATGAATTTATGTATCGTGGTAAAGATGCTGTTGATGTGTTTTGTCAAAAACTTAATGAGATTAGGGCAGAAGTAAAGGAGAAGATGGGAGAAAACGAAAAAATAGACATGACTGATGAAGACAAAGAAGATTTTAAAAATGCTAAAAACTGCTTTAGTTGTGGGGATAAGTTTAGAATGAACTATAAGAATGCCAAGGAAGCAGAGAAATATAGAAAAGTTAGAGACCATTGTCATTTTACAGGTAAGTATAGAGGTTGTGCTCATAATGTTTGCAATCTTATTTTTTGTAATAGATATTTTAAAATTCCAGTATTCTTTCATAACATGAAAAATTATGACGGTCATTTAATTATTCAAAATGCTGATAAATTAAGTAACAACAGTAAAATAGGTGTCATCGCTCAGAACAGTGAAAAATTTATTAATATCAGTTTTGAAAGTTTGAGTGTTAAAGACACTTTTGGGTTTTTAACTGCTTCATTAGATAAGTTAGTGTCAATGAGTAAGTATGATAATACAGATGAAGAAGATAAAAGTAAATGGTTATTGCGTGAAAACTGGAAAGATAATTTTAGGTTTAGTAGTAAAAATGATGTGATTAAGAGTGAGAAATGTCTAGATTTATTAACTGATAAAGGCGTTTATCCTTATGACTACATGAATTCATTTGATAAATTTGATGATGAGCAATTACCGAGTAAGGATGGTTTTTATAGTCAGTTGAGTGAAGAAGGTATAAGTGTTAACGACTATGAAAGGGCAAAAATTATATGGAAGCATTTTGACATTAAGAATATGGGTGAATACCATGATTTATATTTGAAAACTGATGTATTATTATTGACTGACATTTTCGAAAATTTTAGAGATGTATGTATGAAATATTATGGAATGGACCCTGCTTATTATTATACATTGCCTAACTTTGCTTTTGATGCTATGCTTAAAATGACTGGTGTAGAGATTGATTTAATATATGACCAAGAAATGTATGAAATGATAGAAGCGGGACTTAGAGG
>CAUJNA010000601.1:0-34667 GCA_963377175.1 Effrenium voratum | reverse complement strand
AGACTTTCTTGACTTGATCTCGCGAACGCCCAAGCATCCCTTGCGCGGCCTAGCGAGCAATGATTTGTGAGACAGAGAAAGAGAGAGACTTTCTTGACTTGATCTCGCGAACGCCCAAGCATCCCTTGCGCGGCCTAGCGAGCAAGGATTTGTGAGACAGAGAAAGAGAGAGACTTTCTTGACTTGATCTCGCGAACGCCCAAGCATCCCTTGCGCGGCCTAGCGAGCAAGGATTTGTGAGACAGAGAAAGAGAGAGACTTTCTTGACTTGATCTCGCGAACGCCCAAGCATCCCTTGCGCGGCCTAGCGAGCAATGATTTGTGAGACAGAGAAAGAGAGGATTTGTAGAGAGAGGATTTGTAGCTGCAGCCTTGTCATCGCTCAGTCAGGACATTGGCGCTGTGGATTTGAGCAGCGGCTTTCGGGAAGGCAACCCGTCATTCGAAGATTGCAAGGGGAGGGCTGGTTTTAGGGCTTAGAGCTGCAGGCCCAACCCACGTCAACAGGATCTCTGATGCGGCTGCATTCCATATCTTCACCCATTGCTTTGCCAAGGAGAGACGCTGGCTTTGCAGGACGTTTCCTTGAGTCAGCACTTCACGCAGCCACCGCAGCACCTCACTGAGAGCGAGCTGCTGGCCCTCATGGATCGCCATGGCATTGGAGCCTCGTTTGCAGCCAGTTATTTACACGCTGACGCGACACAGCCGGCCACCGGGCACCTTGCCCTGCTCGTTCTGTCACTTCCCTTTCCTGTAAGTCCGATTAGTAGATGTCAAGATTTTCAGATTCTAAAAAATTTGAGATTCTAAGGGTGTCAGATTTGAAGACTGTCGGAATTTAAGGTTTCAATGGTTTAAGAATTAAGGTTTTAAGATTCAAAGATTTAAAGTTTTTGAAGGTTATAACAGCCAGGCCATTGCCCAGCCATTTTCCATCTATTATCAGATTTCGAAGGCTTTAAGATTTTATTTTTCGGAGATTTTCAGATTTGGCGACTTTCGGAATTTAAGATTTTAAGATCTTAAGATGTCAAGACTTCAAAATTTCAAGATTAAGAGTTTAAGGAATTTAGAATATAGCCCGGATTGAAGGAATTTTATTATATTTTACTTGTTTATGAATTTAAGATTTTCAGATTGCAATAGTTCGAGATTTAAAGAATTTAAGTTTTGAAAGCTTTTCAGATTCTGAGATTTTAAGACTTTGAGAATTTAGGAAGTTCATATTTTTAGATTTTAACATCTGAAGATTCAAAGATATTCGGGTTTTAAGAAGTCAAGATTCGAAGACTTTAGGATGTTTATATTTTCAGATTGTAAGATTCGATCTTCTAAGGTTGTAAGTTTAAGATCTTGAGGTTTCAAGATTTCCAAATTTCAAGAGTAAGAGTTTAAGACTGTAGGAATTTCATATTTTAAGAGTTTAAGATCGCAAGATTCTAAGACATAAGGGTTTTAAGATTTCAAGATTCGAAGACTTTAGGATGTTTTTATATTTTCAGATTTTAAGATTCTAAGTTCGAAGATTTTAAGATCTCGAGATTCTAAGATTGATTGTTAGATTTTAATTTAAGATTTTAAGAATCTAAGACTTTAGGATTTTGAGATTTCAATCCAGGCCATTTTCCATCCATTTTCCATCCACTTTAAGATTTTAAGATTTTCAGGTTGCACGTTTTCGGCAAAGTTGGCCCGACTTCGGGGACAACATCCCCAGCATCCCCGCATCACCGGCATCATCCGCATCAATGTCCGGAGGATGGTGCAGGCAGGTGATGCCGGGGATGTTGTCCACTATGGGCACCCCCCAAAAAACACTCGTTTTTTGACTCCGCGGGGAGATGCTCAAAAAGCCGCCAAAAATGGCCTGAACAAATCCGCAAATCCTTCGCCCCTTATAAGGGTGGGCCCAGCTTGGCGCAGCGCAAAAGTTCGGCACATGGTCGGCGGTGGGTCGGCGGCATGGGGCGGACAGCCTTATACCTGAAGGTAGGCCCTGCGGGCCTAGGCCTTCGGCGATGTCACGGACCACGGGGTCAGGGCCCCCGGTGGCCGGATTTACACGCTGACGCGACACAGCCGGCCACCGGGCACCTTGCCCTGCTCGTTCTGTCACTTCCCTTTCCTGTAAGTCCGATTAGTAGATGTTAAGATTTTCAGATTCTAAAAACTTTGAGATTCTAAGGGTCTCAGATTTGAAGACTGTCGGAACTTAAGGTTTCAATGGTTTAAGAATTTCAGGTTTTAAGAGTCAAAGATTTAAAGTTTTTGAAGGTTATAACAGCCAGGCCATTGCCCAGCCATTTTCCATCTATTATCAGATTTCGAAGGCTTTAAGATTTTATTTTTCGGAGATTTTCAGATTTGGCGACTTTCGGAATTTAAGATTTTAAGATCTCAAGATTTCAAGGCTTCAAAGTTTCAAGGTTAAGAGTTTAAGGAATTTAAACTTTTGCCCGGATTGAAGGAATTTTATGATATTAAACTTGTTTATGAAGTTAAGATTCTCAGATTGCAATAGTTCGAGATTAAAAAGAATTAAGTTTTGAAAGCTTTTCAGATTCTGAGATTTTAAGACTTTGAGAATTTAGGAAGTTCATATTTTTAGATTTTAACATCTGAAGATTCAAAGGTATTCGGGGGTTTTAAGAAGTCAAGATTCGAAGACTTTAGGATGTTTATATTTTCAAATTGTAAGATTCGATCTTCTAAGGTTGTAAGTTTAAGATCTTGAGGTTTCAAGATTTCCAAATTTCAAGAGTAAGAGTTTAAGACTGTAGGAATTTCATATTTTCAGAGTTTAAGATCGCAAGATTCTAAGACATCAGGGTTTTAAGATTTCAAGATTCGAAGACTTTAGGATGTTTTTATATTTTCAGATTTTAAGATTCTAAGTTCGTTAGATTTTAATTTAAGATTTTAAGAATCTAAGACTTTAGGATTTTGAGATTTCAATCCAGGCCATTTTCCATCCATTTTCCATCCACTTTAAGATTTTAAGATTTTCAGGTTGCACGTTTTCGGCAAAGTTGGCCCGACTTAGGGGACAACATCCCCAGCATCCCCCGAGACTTTAGGATGTTTTTATATTTTCAGATTTTAAGATTCTAAGTTCGAAGATTTTAAGATCTCGAGATTCTAAGATTGATTGTTAGATTTTAGACTTTAGGATTTTGAGATTTCAATCCAGGCCATTTTCCATCCATTTTCCATCCACTTTAAGATTTTAAGATTTTCAGGTTGCACGTTTTCGGCAAAGTTGGCCCGACTTAGGGGCCAACATCCCCAGCATCCCCCGAGACTTTAGGATGTTTTCATATTTTCAGATTTTAAGCTTTAGGATTTTGAGATTTCAATCCAGGCCATTTTCCATCCATTTTCCATCCACTTTAAGATTTTAAGATTTTCAGGTTGCACGTTTTCGGCAAAGTTGGCCCGACTTAGGGGACAACATCCCCAGCATCCCCCGAGACTTTAGGATGTTTTTATATTTTCAGATTTTAAGCTTTAGGATTTTGAGATTTCAATCCAGGCCATTTTCCATCCATTTTCCATCCACTTTAAGATTTTATTTTCAGATTTCGGCAAAGTTGGCCCGACTTCGGGGACAACATCCCCAGCATCCCCCGCATCACCGGCATCATCCGCATCAATGTTCGCCAAGGATGCGGATGATGCAGGTGATGCCGGGGATGTTGTCCACTATGGGCACCCCCCAAAAAACACTCGTTTTTTGACTCCGCGGGGAGATGCTCAAAAAGCCGCCAAAAATCGCCTGAACAAATCCGCAAATCCTTCGCCCCTTATAAGGGTGGGCCCAGCTTGGCGCAGCGCAAAAGTATAGCGCATGGTCGGCGGTGGTCGGCGGCACAGGGCGGCCGGCCCTGTACCTGAAGGTAGGCCCTCCGGGCCTAGGCCTTCGGCCGTATCACGGACCACGGGGTCTGAAGCCCCCGGTGGCCGGATTTAAGGGCTGCCGCCCAGTCCTGGATTTAGTTGTGGTTTTGGAGCCACAAAAAACAGTGCCCTTGGTTTTGGTTTCTTTGGTTTCTTTTGGGTGAAATGTTAGTGGCCCCAAAAGGCTAATCTTGTATTTCAGGGTTTTGTTTGCATTTTTGAAGACACGAACAGGGACTGTGACTTGCTGGGCAACAAATGATCCCTGTCATGATCACTATCATCGTAGCATCCTCTGCATTACCAAGGGTGCCTAGCGATGATCATGACTACGCATCACTATCGAAACGGCACCTCGCCTCAGATGCCATTTGTGTCATTGAGATTTGGAGTCCTGCCTTGATGATAATCATCACTACGCATCATTCGCAGCATCTGTGGCAATCATGAGGATAATCATCACTACGCATCCCCAGCATCTCCAGCAGCGATGATCATAATCATGACTACGCATCACTGTCGAAACGGCACCTCGCCTCAGATGCCATTTGGGTCATTGAGATTTGGAGTCCTGCCTTGATGATAATCATCACTACGCATCATTCGCAAGAAACCAAACAAACCAAAACCAAGGGCAGTGTTTTTTGGTTGCTCGAAAACGACAACTAAATCCAGGGGTCGGCGGCACTGGGCGGCAGCCCTTGAACAAGAATGAGATGATGATGAGCATCATGATGATGATGAGAAGAGCGATGACATCATAATAAGGATTGCCGGCTAACAAGAGATGATGATGACCATGAGGATAGTGATGATAAGGATGAGGACTGTGATGATAACTATCATCGTAGCATCCTCTGCATTACCAATGGGGTCTAACGTTACTTTTGAAATGCATATAAGAATAAGAATAAGAATAAGAACAAGAATGAGATGATGATGATCATCATGATGATGATGAGAAGAGCGATGACATCATAATAAGGTTGATCATGATGGTGATTATGATGATAACTATCATCGTAACACCCTTTGCATCACCAGTGCTGCCTAATAAGAGATGATGATGACATCCTCGGCATCACCAGTGCCGGCTAGTAAGAGACCCGATTTGAGATGCAGAAGATGCGCGGACATGATTATCATGATGACTGCTGGTGATGCTGAGGATGCGTCATGATGATTATCATGTCAGTTGGTGTTCATCATCATCATCTTCTTCGTCATCGTCCTTATCTTTTTTATTACGTTTCAAGTGTCCCGCTAGACCCGAAGATGCAGAAGATGATTATCATGATGACTGCTGGTGATGCTGAGGATGCGTCATGATGATTATCATGTCAGTTCATCATCATCATCATCATCATCATCACGGTGCTCATCATCATCAGCTTCTTCGTCATTGTCCTTATCATTTTTTAAATGCGTTTCAAGTGTATAAAAAAGATAAGGACGATGACGAAGAAGATGATGATGATGAGCACCGTGATGATGATGCTGATGATGATGATGAACTGACATGATAATCATCATGACGCATCCTCAGCATCACCAGCAGTCATCATGATAATCATGTCCGCGCATCTTCTGCATCTCGAATCGGGTCGAACGGGACACTTGAAACGTATTTTAAAAATGATAAGGACGATGACGAAGAAGCTGATGATGATGAGCACCGTGATGATGATGATGATGATGATGATGATGATGAACTGACATGATAATCATCATGACGCATCCTCAGCATCACCAGCAGTCATCATGATAATCAAGATAAGGACAGCGGCGACGACCACCACGCCGATGATGATGATGATGATGATGATGATGATGATATTGATGTTGAATCTTCGGTTATGCTCATTTACCAGCCAGCCTTGGACTTGTAACCGCCCTTCCCGTACGCCTCCCCCTTTGAGGAGAAGGGGTCGGCGGATTCCACCGCGAAGGTTTCAGGAGAGACTCATTCGCCTTGGCGCGGTGCAGTTGAAAGTTGACTAGAGAGGTTCGTTGATCGTGATTGGTATGCAACATGGGCTGCACCTTTCAGTACGGATTGGCCAACTGCAAGGCACTGATGCCTCCATGGCATCACATGTTGGCAACGTCCAGAAGAGGAGCATTTGAGATTGTGCATTTGAGCTACCACCAAAAAGTTGGTACAAGGGATATGTATTGGAGTGGAATAGGATGCGGGGGTCGCCTACAGGAAGACTACAGTCAGGAAGACCACAGGAACAGACTACAAGATTACATGACCACAACCCCCCAAAAACGAAGGAGAGTCTTTTAGACGAAGGATTCACAATTTCTTCCGTTCCAGCTTGGCACAGAAGGCTCTTGGCTGCGCCTCATTCCGAATCATTCGTCCCCTTGTTTGTTTGACTGATTTTGACTGTTTATTTCCCGACATTCAGGATCTCTTGCTGGTGTTCAGAGCGTGTTTGCCGGTCATGACAATGTGTTTATTGCCAAATTTAGCGGTCTGCACAGCATGCGCACCGCTTGCCGCGCAGGAAGTATGTACAGCTGGACGCGCAGACGCGGCAGATGCGGCCCTCGGAGTTGGGCTTGGCTCTGTGCCACAGCTACATGCTCATCGATCCCGAGCGCCTAGCCGCTGGTGAGGCATGTGTGATCTGATGCAGATGTGGTTATCATGTCTCTGGGGGCTTGTCAACGGCCTTGATTTTTTTTGTTGGGGGCTCGCCAGATCGTATTGGATCCTTGCGGAGCGACCTTGAGGCTGGTGCTTCCCACCGTGCGGGCATCCATCGAGAACGCCTGCGCCCGGGTGGCGAGGGGTGAGGCGCGCAAACCCCACGTCGTGGAGCGCCTCAGCTGAGCGAGCGGTTGGTGGCAAGCTTGTGGGGCATCGTGGGAATCGTGGGACATGGTGGGACTGGGGCCATGCAGCAAGGTGCACTCTGACGGCTCGGACTCAGGCATAGCCTTCGAACCTTCAAGAACAAGTTCTATGGTTTCGCCCGGCAAATTGACCGGGTACCACTGATGCTCGCTTTGGCCTACAGCCTGAGCCTCGACTGCAAGAGTTGGTTTGGTTTCCTCGTCCTCAACGCGTGGCACCCGTTTGGCCAACCTGTATCATTTTTACCAGGAGTGGTCCTGCCGGCGGCATGTCTCAAGGCAGGCAAGATCCGCCACACCTGAAAAGATTGGTGTTTTGATGGACAGGGCACGTTTTCCTGTTATAGGCACTGCATCAGTGCGGCTTTTCCATGCTTGGGTGCTCGTTTTCGGGCAGGACGCGCCGGACAAAGCCTGGGCCTCTGGCATGAGGCCGCTGCGCGCACGGCGCGCGTCTCCCTCGAGGACGGGAAATGGCTTTTTGAGGCTCGCGAAAGATGCCGAACATCTCTTCGAACTAACATCGAACGACTGGGAGACAAATCATGCAGTAGATCAACTTACGCTCACAGAGAGAGTTGACATTCCGATGTATTGGTTTTGGTTCTTCTGTCGGGGTCCAATCTCGGTTATGATCTGGCGTCAGTGGATCCTTTGCCCCTTTGGTGCATCAATCAGTTGCCAGCTGTCCAGCCAACGAGGATTTGCTAAGCCTCCGAGACGAAGCCATGGTCTCCGAGACACCAGAAGGCCTGTTGCACAAAGCAATGTATTGCCAAGCAATTATTTTTTGCTGGGAGGGGGATCAACCGTCTCTTGAAGTCGTTCCGGCATAGATGGTCAAAGCCAAGGCCCTCTGTGGCTGGCATCATTCTGGGGCTTCTTGAGAGGTGCTTTCGACCTCCAGCAAGTCCTTGCAGACAACCCCGCGGTGCGGCAAGTGCAGGACTGCGGCTCCTTGGGGATGGTCATCGGCCCACATTTGTGTCAGAGCTGACAGCCGTGGCTTGGCCCGGCCAAATGTTTATAACAGACCCTGACGTTCTTTGCCGGCACTTATCTTAGAACTAATAACAATCCTGGAGTTGGACAGTTGGGTCACCATACAAACCCCACCGCGGCAAAAGTGACCCAGACAGCTGTGGCAGACAAGAAATCTCAAGGTCGGGATAGCTCGAAGTTAAAAGCTTTGGGCACTTGAGTCTCTGCCCAGATAAGCTCCGGAGAAGCTCGAAGGGAGGTTTCGAAGGTTGCTGGAGCAGTTGGATGGGGCTCCGAGCGAGTTTTCGGAGGGTTCTGATATGTTTTTTTGTTTTTTTGGTGGAGATTGACTGGATTGGGTTCTGCCTGGTATGGAGCTTCTGAAGGGTTGGGAGCAGCTCCGGGTTGGGGATCTGCCATGTTGGCTCTGATTTTGTTGGTATGGACTTGGGGCATGCCAGCGAATGGCGCAGACACGTGACAGTGTGCTAGGCAGCACTGGAAGAGCTTGGCTTTTCAGCAGAGGCGAGGGGCAGCGACCTGCTTTTGTTCAGCACATAGCGTCAACATTTGTTTGAGCTTGCATCCCCTGATCCAGGGTCCAGAGCACGCGCCTGCGCCTGAAGGCAGGGGCGGGAACAAGAGACAAACTTACATCCAGTGCAGTGCGCAAGGTGCGGTGTCACAATTGAGATGGGTTTGGGCAGGCGACAGAGGCCACCGCGGTGGCAAGCGAAAGGGCGGCAAGGGCGGCAAGGGCAGCAAGGGCGCCTCGAGCAAGGGCAAGGGCAAGGGCAAGGGCGGAGATGCAGGCCAGGGACAAAGAAAGGCGAGCAGAGATGGAGAATAGGTTGGCATCCTGACTGTGATTCATGGCAAAAGCAATAGCTTTTAGAGCCAAAGGATTTTGACAGCAAGGGCAAGTCTCTTGGAGGCTGGTACCAGTAGCTCAACGCGCTGCCCTACGGCCACACCCTGCCCTGCCCCCAGAGCAGTTGCTCGGGCAGAAGATTGCTGGTACTCATTGTGCCTTGGCCATGCTTTTCGTCATCTAGCGATTCGAAAGCACATCCTACTGAGAAGCAGACAGCTCACTCAAATGCTTGCTTTACATTTTGGATATTGTGAATGCCGTGAATTTCATGACATGATGTGTGGTGCTTCCCTGCAGACTTCTCTAATCATCACGAAGACAAAGGGTTTCCTCGTGCCTACAAGCCAGATATCTTCAAAACAGAACCAAAGCTCTGCAGGTTAGGTTGCAGCAGCAATTGATTCAACAGCTTCAACCAACTTGCGCGCTCTAAACTTCCCTCGGTGTGCTCCCTGCGATGGCGCCGGGAATGAAGCCCACGTTGGCAGACTGCCTATGCTTGCTGGCGCCCTTCCTCTCGTTGGACCTGCGCTGTGCCTTTGCGCTGTGCCGGGCCTGCAGAGCGGAGGAGCCGCCTCCGGGAGGCTCAATCAACCCGCACCGTTTTCAGGCTCGCAGCAAAGCAGCCCTGCACAAAGTCTCAGAAGAGCCTTAAAGTGGTATTGGCGCCAGCATCGATAGACTGCGGATCGAACCCAGGGTGTTGGTCCACGTTAGGGAACACAAATGAGCCGCAACAAAAACCGCCTAAGTGAGTAAGGGAGTGTGCCATCCATAAATAGGTGCGGCTGGTTTTTGTTAGCTCTCTACATGGGTTTACTTGGACCATTTTGACAGCAGGCTTTGACTCTGACAAATCAACGTGGATCCCGAAATCTAACCGAATGTGTTGTGTCAAGCCAACCTGCAAACTCACTCTCCAATCAACCCACGGATTTGACATGCCCATTTTCTTTGGGGCCAGTCTTCAAAGGCCAGGTCAAATTGGTTTTGGGAATCACTTAGGAATTTGGGTGGATGCCTTTCCAAACCGAACCAAATGCACCTCCCAACAAGCTTCCTATTTGGGGAGACAAGGGGGCTTAGCTTTGCCTTTGGTTCCTAGAGTTGTAAGGGGATAGAGTACAGTTCCCCCCTCCCGAAGTGGGTCACTGAAATGGTTCTCTCATTAGTTCACATGTTTCAGACCCTTAAGCTAACATCAGTCACCCCCTTTCAAGAAGATCGTTGCACCATCCGACCAATCTGCGCCCAGTACTTGGATGTTGAAGCCTACTTTGCAAGCGGGTTGCCGCCGCGGTACTAGTAGAGTTGGCCAACCCCTGTTCTCCCACTTGGATTGGGATCCATGGACAACCTTCTCTCTCTGTCCAACAATCACGGATGTGCGCATGGGGTAAACCGCAAAACCTGCTCACCACAGCAATCAAGTCGCTATGATTTTGCCTCGAGTTGGAACCACCTAAGTGGTTGGACATGAACCCCAACCATCCAGCAAGTTATCAATCACACCCAAGTACCAAATAGGGTTGGAGGTACCCATTCGGGAAGCCAACAGGAAACCACCCTTTTTGGTCCAAAAAAGAGACGAACACCCAAAGAGGACTCGGAGCGGTTGTGGGTGGAGCTCTTCCAAGCGGTTTCTGTGCGCCTGGCGCGGGGGCACCGGGGTGCCATCTTGCGCCTGCCGTTGGGCCTGCGCAGCCTCAGGCGCCCGCGTTGGAAGGTACTTTCCCAATGGAAACCAAAGGTCTAAGGGTTTCTAAGGGTTTCTATGGGTTTCAAAAGGGTTTCAAAAGGGTTTCTATGGGTTTCTATGGGTTTCTATGGGTTTCCGCGGTTCGGAATCGCCAGGTTTCAACGTTGAACCTCGTGCCAAGGTTTCATCCGGGGTTGACACCAGTGCGGTCAGTGCTCGAGCCTCGAGCCTCGAGAGGCTGATGCTGGGGCTGTCGCCCTTCGCGGACATCAGCGCAGAGCTGCAGCTCTTGGCCCAGCGGCTGCCCCAGCGGCTGAGGACCCTGACGCTGTGGCTGGGCGATGCCTCGCCACAGGCCCAGAGCGCCCTGGCCAGGCGGGGCGGCGATAAACGCCTTCGTCGGTAGGGGGTTCCTTCTAGCGTTCTATGTTGTAGGACAAGAACCAGATTGCACTCTGTGGAGTGTGGGGAATGAGGGGTTGCCATTAGCTGACATGAGCTTGGGAATAAACATGACAATGGGCTCTTGACACTGCCATGTTTGACGTCGAAGAGACGTGCCCCCAGGAGTTGGCCAGAGACGCTTGAAGAGCTGAATCTCACCATGAAGCTTCAGCCAGGAGTGGATCTCTTCAGGCAGGATATGTTTGGCTCAAGATGGCGGCAGAGCAGTAGTAGCCTCCTATGTGGAATGGCATGGTGCCCCCAAAGAGGAATCCTGACTGGACACTGCTACACGTCTTACGTCTTGCCCAAGGGTTTCGTTTGTTTGTAAAGAGCCGGTGGCCGATTTCTGGTAGCTCACCAACTTTCAGCTGCAACCCCACTGCAAAGCTTGCCCCACATTTTGCCCTAGGAAGACATTTCGAGCGCAGGCACATGCCGGCGCGGCTTCGCGCGCTCTCGCTGAAGCTGGGGATGTTTCAGGAGTGGCCAGGGCAAACCTGGCAGAACTTCGTTGGAGGCCGGTGCGACAGATGCTCAAGGATGCTTTCACCTTGACTCTTCGAGTGGATCCCAATTATCATAGAAAGCACGTTTACGGTTTGGTTGTCCCTCTCTTCCCATCAAAAGTTTTACGTTGTTCGTTCCAGTTGGTCTGCATGGCGGGGGAAAGGATCCGGTTCTCCATGCCGCTCTCTGAGGCCTTCCCACGCACCTGGAGGACCTGACTCTGCACCTTGACGAGACCCCCGACCTAGCGCTCTTCCACCGCCTGGACGGCTCCCTGCAGCGCCTGAGTCACCCGGCGAACACCTGTCCAGGGGACCAAAGTCTTGTTTCTGTTTGGATGAATTAGCTTACCTTTTTGACCTGCTTGGCTATCTGGTTTTCCTTGATTTTCCCATTCACAGCCTTTTGAAGGGTCCAAGCCTGGTCAAGCAACACCCCCTTGTTTCAGGCTTCTTTTCGTTCAAAGATCATGCGTTTGCTTTCCAGTTTTTCTCACCTTCCCCATGGCCCCTTGGTTTGCCAAAGGAATGGGATGCAACTGTTCAGATGATCAACCATGGTGCTCCCAGTCAAACCGAGTCACCATGAGATTGAAAAGGGATCCTGGGAGCTGGTGGCGCACTCAGGTCTGGACTTGGGGCGCTGCTTCGAGCCGGAGGGGCTAGCGACTGCTGTGTGGCTCGGAGCTTGTGGGCCTCTCATTGAGACTGTGGAGGGTATGGTATACGGCAGATAGCGCGGACGGCGGCAACATCAGTGATTGATAGCCGATGGTACTTGGTGGCGGTTTATCCACTGCTCTGACTTGACCTCCAAAGCAGATTGTACCCCTTTGGTTTCCCTTTACAACCAAGCACTTAAAACATCGGAAGAATCCCAAGATCAACATGTCACATGAGGTGTGGACGACGCTTTCGGACAAGTCACAAAGTGTCGCGGATTCAGGAACGTTGGGTTCCCGTCCATTGGAGGCTTAGTTTAGACATGAATCTCATATTTGGCCTTTGGAACCAAAGGAGCCACTGCACCAACCATTTCCCAGGTACTCAACCCTCTGAGGCAGCACCTGCCAGGCGGCCTCACGCGCCTGCGCCTGGGCGTGGAGAGCCTCACCCTGTCGGCGGCCGCAGCGCAAGCGCTGGCGCAGCGCCTGCACCCGCCGTTGAAGGAGCTGGAGTTGGACTTCGAGATGTGTGGCCTGGCCGAAGGGACGGGGTTTTTAGGGACCACCTCGAGTTGTTCCTTCCTCTCAAGGGAGCTGTTGGCCAAAGGAGTTTTCACTGCATGTGACGTGTGTTTTGGGCCAATTGGCCATGAACCTGGGCAGACCAGCTCCATATATCCAGGTAGAACGGTTCTTCTAGCTGGATTCAGGTTATGGGAAGTTGGTTGGCCATGTTGGCCCCAACGCTTCTTTTGAGACCCCCAAGCAATTTGGGGTGATGGGGAATTCTGTATCCTCCTATTAGGCGTGGTCAAAAGTGGAGTTTATGTGGGACCAGCTGGCATCGCGCGGCTTGCTCGGTCAGAGTTTGAAAGCGACAACTCGCGAAAGTGCACGTAGCTTGTGGTGTCGAAAGGAGAGGCACATCAGAAACGGCGGTTTATGTTACCACCAAGGTAAAGCCTGACCACGTTCTGTGAGTTTGTGAATTGACATTTTGGTAAAGGGCCGGTGCTTGTGGTTGTCTCAAACGTTCTAAGCGACTCACATGACGTCAAGGGACCACGGGGTGGCGCGAGGTGACTTCGAGCGCGGAGCCGCGACGCAGCTTCTGCGGGCCCTGCCGCCGCTGGCGGCGCTGCGGCTGGGCCTCGGCGGGTGCGAGGACCTCGAGCGCCGCAGCAGAACTTTGAGCTCTGACCCCAACAGAGTTCGAAATCCAAAACGGTCTAGACAAACCAAAGCCAACAACCATGTGGAGGGCTTTATTTTCTGCGGTTTCCTGGCACCCTGGCAGAGGAACCGACCCAAAGAGGCCATACTTGAGCCATACTCTTTTCTCATCAACGCCGGCTTGTAGCGTGCGTAAAAGAAAGGAGCCCTTTTCATGTTGGTTTTGAAGCAAAAAATGAGCACGGACCCTTGGGTCGCCCTTCTTAGACGTACCCACGTGACCAAAAGAGGTGTGGATAGGAGAGAAGTCACATTTGGGGCAAGAGCTCAGAAATGTATTGGAATTCCAGAGGGGAAATGTCCCATAAAGTATGGACTTGTGACTCGTGTTTGATGGCGCAGAGCAAGGCCTTTGGTCATGCCGCAGCTGTCACTAAGCCTGGACTTGAGCGAGTGCCGGGTGGATGCCTGGTGTGTCGGCATGGCGCAGAGGCTCCCGGCGACGCTGCAAGAGCTGAGCCTGCGCCTCGGCAATGCCAGAATCCAGATCGTTCGAAGGCCTCCGGCCTCCAGGCCTTGCGGCAGTCTAGGTATTTGCCCTTGGCAATCCCTTGGATCGGTTCTGCAAATGCAAAGCCAAGCCTTCGCTCTGGCGGCTGCCTCAAACGCGGTTTTAGTGAAGTTCTTCGCCATCACAATTCCCCTGTGCAGCTGGGCGCTTCAGGTTCATTTTCCACAGGAGGGACTGGGTTTAACATTTGTGGGTTGGCGGTATTTTGTGTTAGTCGACTCTTAACCCTGGCATTAAATGACAGCAAAAAATCCGACCCGAACAAGAAAGAACAAATGCATGCTCCCACGACTTCCATGGTGTGACTCCGTGAGCGAGGAAGTTCTTCGACAGCGACCTGGGCGGTGCGGGCGTCCGGGCGCTGGCGCAGCATTTGCCTCGGCTGCCGCTTTCGCGGTGCGAGCTGAGCTGCGGCGCCAGCCGCGTCCCCGCGGCCGACATCGAGGCGAAAACGGGGGGTGTTGCCCAAGTTGGGGAAACATTCCATGGATCTCCCCAGAGAGCCCTCCGCTTTGTGGAGTTACCACGAGAGCCTCCTTCAGATCAAGTGCTGGTTGCTGCTCACAGCTGTTGGGCCAACAGCATTCACATGATTGAGTCAGGTGTGGCATGATGGACTGCTGTTTGTGCTACGTGCTAGTGCTTGACTTGAAATGCGGAGTCTCTGAGGCATTGTTGATATTTCGCGTCAAAGTACATGTATACTTTTTGCCCGCTTGAAGCAGCGAGCATGCAGGCATTGATGCAAGCCTTGCCAGCATCCTTGGAGACGCTCATCCTCGAGTTCGAGTGGGCCGAGCTGGCGCTTACCACGTGCCTGAACTGCGATTCCGCGACTTTGTTGAGCCTCCACTCGCTGGCTATGGCTCTGACTTGGTTTCATGGCCGTGAGAGATGACAGATTGTAGGCAACGTTCATTTCCCCGGTTTCCCATACCCGTCGCCTCGAAATGGGGCAACGTCCAAGGTGGCTTCCCTCTGCTTCCCTTTCAATACTCCCAAAACGTGGGGTTAACATGACCCTCTTTCCTAAACCCTAAACATGGCAATTCCCCCCCCCCCCGGCATGTCAAAACAGGAAAAGCCCAGGCCAGTGCTGCCGGCGCGGCTGAAGAGCCTGGAGCTCTGCGGCAGCCATTCGGCTCCTTCTGGCGGCGCTTCGCGAAGCGCCGCCTTCGCGGCGGGGCTGCGGTCGGCGCTGCCGCGGGTCCAGGTGCTGCGGCTGAACTTCGAGCACTGCCGCTGGCCGGTGGCGCCTCGGTCGGTTTGTGGCTCGGGCTTTGCATGCTTTGCTTTCGTCAAGCAGTCCCAGAAAGTGTTTTCTTTTTGTCTTCCACCATCCAAGGGCAAAACTAAAGGGGCCAGTCAGTTCTGCCTCGACAAGTTTTCTGATTGGAAGCGTGACGTGCTTTCTGATGGCTTCCGCTGGAGCGGCCCTCAAGGCTTTGGGGTTGCAGCAGCTCTGCTGGGCGAAGTGCCTTTCGGCTTGGGCTCCACACTTTGGCTATCTTTGAAGCAAAGGCAAGGACAACATCAGGATGTTGAAACAACAACAGACTAACATACTACTGAAGTTTGGTGCACGGCAAAAACCTTGATTTTATCATTTTTGCGCAGAACACCTGGTATACGGAGAACCTGGTATACAGTGGGGTGTACGTCAATCTCAGCAGTGTTGTCTCACCGAGCACACATGTTTCCAGCCCGGCATGCCGTCCCTTGGTTCTGCACCGCTCAAGGCGGAGGGTGAGCGAAAGGCGTGGGGTAAGCATTTTGGCGAACCATTCATTCCATCCCCGATTTTGTGGGAAATCCTGCGACGCCACTTGGGAATGACGAGCTGACGGAGACTGAAAAGCGCTCTGAATGGCCAATTTGGGAAGCGGCCATGGCGGAACTCAGACTGGCTTGCCTGGACGGGCCGAGCCGCGCTCCCAACTTCAACCCTCTGAAGTTGGAATTGCCTTCGCAACAGAACACAGGCTCCAGAACATCCAGAACATCCAGAGCACTGTTCAAACCCCGCATTTTGGGCTGGAAAAGAGTGCCCCTAGCCTCAGCCTCGTTTTGTAATGGTCTGATGCAGTTGACATTTTTTGATCACACCAACCGAGGCCTGTCGCACAGCACTTAGTACCTGTTCGATGAGCTTGACCAATCGAGTGGCATCACTTCGAAATCAGAATGGCAAAGGCCAGCTGACCAGCAGTTTGACAGGCAGTTTGAATTGTCAGGGCCAAGCGACCGGCTTAAAATCATTTCGATTGGCCAGGACCAATCGATTGGCACTTTGACGTAAGTTCAAATGGCCCAAGACCAATCAAACAGCAGACCAAGCGAGTCCTTGCTTGGTGCAATGGTGCACGATGTGCCAGTTGCCGGCGAGTGGGCACTGCGTCCGTGACTTTGAAGCAATCTTTTGGCACGCTCTCCATGTATTGGAAAACACAGGTGCCGTGTTGTGCAAGCAGGCAAGGCAACTGTTTGCTTGTTGGCGCAAGAACTTGGAGCTGTGCGGCTATCGTGCAGACAGCAGACTTTTGAAGCATAGATGGTAGGCTTTCCTTGTATCTCATTGTATTTTTTGGCTGGTTTCTTTGCAACCTCTAAATCAATCATCGCATAGTTAAAACACATTTTGCAGCAAACTGTTTGCGAGATCTACGAAACAAGCAAGCAGCTGCAGCGCCAAATAAGTGTTTTGTGAAGCAGCTAGAGGCGTGAATCAGCCTTTTTGGCAGTATGCCTCTTTGGTCACTTTTGTCACGTTTCAGAGGCAGCTGACAGATTGCGACCATTCAACTGAGTTCTTGGTGCATTGGGAAGCATGTTGCAGTGTTCGTGCCTATGACTTCAAAGCTTCTGGCTTGTTGAAGTGCCCGATGTATCGGCAACTGATGGCCGTTTGCAAGCAGGCAACACATGTTACGATGTGCGGACAGGATGGAATTGAGAGATCAGCCTGGCATGTTCCCGGATCGCTTTTTGTGCTGTGGCAGGATCTGGCAAGTGGTCTGCCAAGTTGCAGCAAGACAAAAGCGAGGCGCTGCGTTGTTTAACCGGAGCATCATGTTGGGACGCCAGGCGCACTGCAAAGCCATCAGGTCGGTCGCCATGTCTAAGGCCGGAGAGGCACTTTCTTGAGCCAATCCTCGGGGATGCTTCAGACTTTCACCTGACTTTGGCAACTGGAGCTCAGGAAGTGGTGATGCGGACGGTCAACATAGGAACTCCTTTTGCTGCCCAGTATCCACCAAAAATGGCCATTTGCTGCCATGCAGCTGTTCCACTACTTGCAGCTACATCGGGACGCGGTGGCGCAAAGGGTGGGGCGCAAGATGGAGCACGTAAAGAAGCATAGTGATGCATGCCATGCCACTCTCCTTGCTTCCCCCGTACTGCCTGAAACCAGGAGCAGCAGTTTGTATCACTTCGGATCCTTCCGTAGCGCTTAAGCTTCAGCAGTACAAGCTGCCGACGGTCAAGCAAGCGACGATACCATGTGCCCAGCAAAATGGCTAGCAACTTCAAAGCCTGTGGGTCTCTATGCCTCCTTGGGCAGCTGCAAGCCACGGCCAGACACTGGCACCAAGTTTGATCTTTTGTGAAGGTTTAGCTTCAGGAAGCAAAGAGGTGCAGATCTGCTTGTGCAGCAGGGGCCCATGGCTTCTGGGAGAATGCTCGTTGGAAAGGCCCCTGCGCTGCCCACAAGCAGTGAATGCAGGCTGCAGGCTGCGGAATTGCGTTCAATTTGGCCCACCTTTGCATGTCAGCCAGGTCATGACTGGAACTTTACATGCGGGCATGCACACACCAAGTCTGTCTTGCAACGCAAAGCCATCGAAAGGTCACCAGAGCCACGTTTACCGGAATTGAGGCACTTTGGTGCGCCAATCCTGGAATGCTTCAGGCCTTTGGGGCTGTGACTGCAGACGGGGTCTTAAACATCCGTTTGTTTGTGGCGTCCGTCACGATCGGTCGACAGGCTCCAAGCTAGAGCCAGCGCTTTCCAGCCTGTCCAGAGCTGGAAAGTCCAGTGCAAGTTTTCAAGTTTGAACACATGAGGCATCGGGGGTTGGAGTGAGACATTGGTGTGCGGATTTTGGAGTGGATCAAGATGCAGAAGCCTAAAGTTGCGAACATGTGAGCACAGAATCTTTTGGCCTCCCGCACTCCATCATCCTTGGCAAACCTCACCACAGGGTCCACGGGCATGACGTGCACCCATTCATCAGGCTACCGCCATTTGCAGGGGCCTCCCTCCGAATTTCCACGTTGGGTGCATGGCCTGTGCCGTGCAGCGTGGACACCGCGATGGCCGGTGGATTCTTGCTGACCACGCATTTGGGATCCAAAGAACCATGGTAAGCTCCTTGGGGAACCAACCAAGAGGTGCTTGTGGGTCCCCACCCACCCGGCCTATGCAAAGAGACTCGGGTTGGGACTTTGGCGCTTAAGGACTTGAAGGGATTGGTCAACGTGAGGTCCCTAGATCGAGAAGCTTATCATGTACCTCTGTCGTGCGAGAGAGGTACCTCTTTCTCAGCTTTTGCTTGATGTGCGTTTCTCGGTGTGCCGACTGTGTCCCGGTGGTGTTTTTCAAAGCGAACTCCTGACCGTTCAGCACAGCGGGGTCACTTTTGGGGCCCGTTCATTCCAAGAAGGATTGCATGTAGGAAGCTGCTGGGTCTGCTGGACCCATGGCACACGTCTCAGTGCTGGGTGAAGCTAGAATTTGCCGCTAGCCATGTCGGAGCAAGCGCCCAGCGTTCAGAGAGAGCTTATCTCCAATGTCAGCCCACCAGCAGGGACGAAGAACGTGTCCGCTGCGAGTTTGCATATTTTGCTAGTCCAGATCGAACTAGATCCACACAATGCACTGGTGTTGCGAATTTTGTTCTGGCCTGTTGACAGCACCTTGACAGAGTCCTTACATGCATTGCGCTGACAGCGACCAAATGCTGAAGCTAAACAGTGACGCCTGGCAGACCGTTCGCCGGCTGGTTGCTGCATGCGATCCCAAATTCCGGAGCCTGAAACGCCAAGGCCTGGATTGCTTCTGTGAGAGGTGTCTCACCTCGGAAGGAGCTGAACCGAACCAGGACTCCGCTGTCCTCCACATGAATAGAAACAGCGCAGGGTTCGAATTTTGGACAAGTGACTAGAATTTCACTGGCTGTCACAATGAGTTCAATTGGAGCCCGTGTCCAATAGCGTCTTTTCATCCTTGTTCTGTCTAGATGCTTGCGTGCTGCTGAGCAAGCTGCCTGAAAGACCAAGACTTGTCTCGAGACACTGTTTGTTTATGCTGCTTGTCACGCCGTTTGCTTACCCTGTTTGTCCCAGCACATGCCAGCGAGTTCTTGCATCAGCTTGGGTGGCGCCGACAGTGCAAATAATAGTATGGCACAGAGTGATGCCTTGCACGGCACTCTGACATGAGACCCTCGCTGTCGGCTCGGGATCGCGTGGGGCCTGTTTGTTTTCAGCTTGGCGTCGTGAGTCAGTCTGGCTGTTAGCATGCATCCAAACGTGCCGGAAAGCCGAATATTTTTGCGAATGCGTCATCGCACACTTGTCTGTGCTGCTTGTTTGACCCGCCGCTTGCTGACCTTGCTTGTCCAAGCAGGATTAGGTAGTTAGACTGCAGTGCTGCGTGGCATTCTGACATGAGGCTCTTGCTGACGGCTTGGGCGCCCGTGGGGCATATTTGTCTTCATTTTGGCGCCGTTTGTCAGTCTGGCTGTTTCTATTGCACTGAACATTTCGCCAGAAGAATGGTTGTCGGCATTTTTGCCTCAACACTTGGTTTCTGAACCAAACACGGGGGTATCGATTTTGGGACCCGTATTTAGCCCAAAAAATAAAAGTTTAAGCGGTACAAAACCAGTCTCAGTATTTTCTGTCTGCATTGGACAAAACTGGTTTTCGTTCACAAAACCTTTTTGTTTTGAAGAAGCCTCTTGCTTGTAGGCGTTTGGTTCTCCAGGCACGCAGATTGCTGACCCTTCTTGTCCCATGCCAGCGGATGCTAAAGCCAGCTCGGGCAACGCCGAACGTGCAAATTGCGGCATGGCAGAAACTGACGCCTTGCGTGGCATTCTGACATGAGGCCCTTGATGTCGGGCCTTGTCTGTTTTCAGCAAGGTGTCTTGCAGTCTTTCTCTTAGCAGTCGGACATGAGACCCTTGAGGTCAGCTTGGGGTCTGTTTTCACCTGGGCGACTTGAATCAGGCTGCCGGTTGGCGTGCTGCCGGACGTGCCAAAAAGCCGAGGAGTTGTGCGAATGCTTCAACATACACTTGCCTGTGCTGTTTGCTTGACACTCTCTTGCTGACCCTGTTTGCTCCAGTGAATCACTGACTGCTGCATGCCGGGGAGTGCGTGCGCCATCTTGGGAAATGCCGAAAGGGACAAACGTGTCATGGCACAGAGTGATGCACTGCATGGCATTCTGACATGAGGCCAATGCTGGCTTGTGCGAATGATTCGATGGAGGCTTGTTTGTGCTGCTTGATTGACACGCGGCTTGCTGACCTTGCTTGTCCAAGCAATTAGTCGAACTGCAGCATTTGGGTGGATGCTCACGCCAGCTCGGGTAATGCCGAAAGTGGCAACCATGCCATGTCAGAGAGCGATGCCTCGCATGGCAGATTCTAACATTAGAGCCTTGCTGTCGGCTTGGTGTTGCGTGGGGCCTCGTTTGTTTTCACCTGGGCCTTTTATCAATTTGTCTGCTAGCATACTGCCAATCATGTTGCCGGAAATCCGAAGGCTTGTGCGAATGCCTCGATGCACACTTGTCCGTGCTACTTGCTTGTCCCGCCTCTTGCTGACCCTGCTTAGTCCGACTGCAGCATTTCAGCGGATGCTCAAGCCAGCGTGGGTAGTGCCGAAAGTGACAAACGTGTCATGCAACGTGGTGATGCACTGGCATTCTGACATGATGCCAATGCTGTTGGCTTGGGCTCGCTTGGGGCCTTGTTTGTTTGCACTTGGGCGTCTCGAACCAGTCTGTCTGCTAGACTGCTGCGAAACATAATGCCGGAAAGCCGACTTCTTGCGCGAAGATCTGGACCCTTGCCTGTCTGTGCTGCTTGCTCCACACGCCGCTTGCTGACCCTGGTTGTCCCGGCCACCAGATCGACTCAGCATGCCAGCGAGTCCTTGCACCAGCAAGGGTAATGAGGAAAGTGGCAACGCTTGGTGTTGCATGGGACCATGTCCGCCATCTGCATCAGTCTGGCGGTGGGCATCTGGGAATATTGCGATGCAGAAGACCCCCTGCCTGTGCTGCTTGCTTGGTTTGCAATCTGCTGTCCCTTCGCAATCTGGCTGCAGCCACGTGCTGGAGCTTGCTTGGTTCCTAACACTGTTTTGTGTACTGCACTCACCACATCCTCCACTTTGTTTTTCACGAGGCCGGCCCTCAGCCAATGCCGTGGAACGCAAGCCTTTGTGCCGCAAGGTCAGCTCATGCGTTCTTGGTGTTGACCGCGCGTTCAGATCCCCAGAACATTTTGTTGTGTTGCGCATGTTGGGCTGTTTCCAGTTGTTTCTGCATCAATTATATGCAACAAATGTACCGTATGTGCGAATGAGAAACAAGTGTATTTCAGCTGGGCTGACCTTGGGGCCCACATGCTGACAGTGGCAATCTGATGCCGTCCTACGAGGCTTTCAAGGCCCGGTTTCGAATATCTATATAAAGCGTATTAATACGCCGAGCTTGGGCCCCTAAAGGTGGCTGGAAAGGGGGGGCGCCAGTTTTAGTTGATACTCCCAGTTGCACGTTGTGTGCATGCCACAGCCTTCCGCTTTGCCCCAAGTTGGCAAGAGGGTTAAGTCGCGAGCTTCTGGGTGCTTAGCCTTTTGCAGCCGTGGAGTGTAAGTGTTTGAAAAGGTGCCTTTTAGGACAGACTCTGAAGGATCCAGCAATCGCCAAGCTGCAGGGGTCCTTTGCGGCCAAAAGGCAGCTTGTCCACTCCAACTTGAGCGCGCTGGCGGTGGGCTGCCTCCTGCAGTCCACGTTCTATTTTCGACTGGTCCAGAAATATTTGTGTCAGGCAGTCGTTTGTGGCTCAGAAACTACTCGGCAATTGTTTCTTTCTGCAAGTGGTCTGCACTGGGCACGAAGCAGCGTTCAGCTTTTAAAGCTTGAATATTTCCCCAATTTCGAATAGGTTAAGGGTTGCTTGAGCTGGTCAGTTTGCTCTAGGTGTTGTTTAACCAACTGGACATGGGGCCGCCAGTTTTAGTTCATGCTCTACCATGCTTTCTAAGCATCCTAAACAAACTACGGATTTGGTGTGCTGCTTAGCCCACACACTGGTGGAGCCAGTTAGGGGCTCATAGTTGCCTGCACGAGCAAGTTTGGGCTCTTGCTTGGCCGGGCAAGATGTATGCACAGGCTGTTTGCCCCTCCCCCATGATTTTCCTTAGCCCATCTAGCCTCTCCTGGATGAGGCATGCATAAAATGCTTGTTTTGCGGCTGGGGACAATGCCTCAAAGCAAACCGCATCTGGAGTTGTCTCTGTCAAGGCGCATTTTTTGTGTGAAGAGCTCATCATGGGTTGAACTAGCTCGCGCGTCTGAGTTGCTCAGCCTTCGTCAGCCGTGGAGTGTAAGTGTTTGCAAAGGCGCCGTTTGGGACGGACTCTGAAGGATCCAGCAATCGCCAAGCTGCAGGGGTCCTTTGCGGCCACAAAACGCAGGTTGTCCATTCCAATGCGCTGGCTGTGGGCTGTCGGCTGCCTTCTTCGGAGTCCGCGTTCCACTTTGGACTAGTCTGGAATGATTTCCCAGTCTGCAGCCGCTTGTGACTGCTCCGAAACTGCTCAGCAAGATGTGGAGTGGCAAATGCAAGTGGTCTGCGCTGCTACTGTGTGAGGGAGAGGAAAAGGTGTACACAATGCGAAACAAGGGCAACGAGTGAGGCAGGGTGGGATGGATTGGCGTAATAATCCTCTCTTTTTCGGGGAAACGCATTGCATGTTTCCCAACATGTTATCCCTCTCTCCTCCATTCATCCCTCACCCATTGACCCTGCCATTTCTCTCGTGACTGGTGGCAGATTGCTTTGTCTCTTTGCCTTCGCTCGCCGGCTAGTTCCAAGAGCTTGAACGTCAAACAGAGGGGACGGGAGACGCGTTCAGCTCTTATCACGTGGAGGGTGGCGAGGATCGGGTTTATTTCTGACTACATGTGGTGGCCAATGTGTGCCAAGAAGATGCACAGTATCTTCGCCTGATTTTACAAAGATGCTCGCTTGAGACTAATGTTACAAAACTGTTCAGCAAGGTTTGGAACGCAGGTGGTACGTGTTGTGAGCGAAGAAGCGTAGCGCAGCTCAGGTTTCGACGTGTGGATGGAGAGGTGAGGCTCAGGCAAGTCAGCAACACACGCTTTGGAGCGAGTCAGCTGATGCTGACAACCCTTCAGAAGCGTTGGACGACGAGTTGCGATTTGGCAGCCAGGGACTGCAATCAGCAGACGGCATGGCAAGCTTTGCAAGGCGCAGTGGCATGCCGGTGTCGTTAAAAGACAGCCTTGTGCGCTGTGTATCTGTGTGTGCCCGCCCAGATCAGCACCGCAATGTTTGCTCGCACCGCCTTGCCTTTTTCGCCATTGAGCAAGTTGCACCCGGCTGTTCGGCGTTGAATCCATGTAGCCGTTCATAGGGGCACGCTTTCAGTGCGTGGGGGCCGCGAGCTCCGGTCGCCTTTCCGGGACTTGGCAGGGACTCAGGCGCTGGAGGCTGCGGGCCTACCCGCGCGCTTTGTGTGGCAAGTCTCCGTGGGCAACGCAAAGAGAAAGATGAGAAAGACTCAGCGCAGCTTGCGCTGTGCTGAGCTCCAGGCTTAGCGGCTTAGCGCGTGTTGCCAATCGGATGATGCAAATTCCGGAAGCCCCGCGTTAGCTTGTAAGTTGGGACAGTTGCAGCGATGAGCGAGGATTTGGCGAACACCAGAGCAACTGGAGTTTCGGATCCGAAGTCCGTGTTGTCGCGAATCAATCTGAGACGCCGTGCATTCAAACCACCGCTAATTGGCTTTCCAAATTACAAGCGCTTGAAGGGCGCCTGTTTGTTTGTCACGTTCTTTGACTTGCCTCCGTGCTTGGAGTTGCGCGTCTGTGGAAGCGCGCTTGCCGTCGAGGCAGCTTGTGGCTCGGCATGCCTGAGAGTTGCGCGGCTTCAGTGAATCTCGGAAGCTGCGCACAGGTGCCCAGAGCAGTACCGTGCCTTGAGACTCTCGCGGGCAGCCCAACCCAACCGTGGCGCCTGCTACCAGGAAGCTGAAGGCTTGTGTGAATGTCTCGATGCACGCACGTCCATGCTGCCTATGCAGCTTGTTTGACACGCCGTTTGCTGATCATGCGGACGCTGGTTTTGCCAGCAGTTGGTACGACTGCCGCATGTCGGTGACTGCGGATGCTTAAGCCAGGTCGGGTAGTCAAGCAAATTATGGCAGAGGGTGATGATTTGCTTGGCCTTCTGAGGCCCTCCATGCCGGCTTCGGGTTTAGCTGAGCCTTGTTTCTTTTCACCTGCGCTCCTGGCACCAGTCTGTTTGTTCCGCTGCTGCCAAGCATGCCGGGTAGCAGCTGAACACTTGTGTGAAGATCTTGACGCGAATTCATTTGTGCTGCTTGCTTGACGCGCTGGCTGCTGACCTTGTTTGTCCCGGGCGCTAGCTCGACGGCAGCATTCCGGCAGAAGCTTGCGCTAGCTTGGGCAATGCCGAAGGCTGCAACTCTCGGCGTTTCCTGGGGCCTTTGCTCTGATCCAGCGTGTCTTTTACCAGTCTGTCTGTTAGACTGCTGCCAAGCATGCCGGAAAGCTGACAACTTGTGCGAAGATGTGGACTGCTTGTCTGTCTGCTTGCTTGACACGTTGCCTGCTGACCTTGTTTGTCTCGGGCAGAAGCTTGCGCTAGCTTGGGCACAGCCGAAGGCGGCAACTCTGTGTTTCCTGGGGCCTCTGTTCTCACCAGCGTGTCTTTCACCAGTCTGTCTGTTAGACTGCTCCCAAGCATGCCGGAAAGCTGAAAACTTGTGCGAAGATGTGGACTGCTTGTCTGTCTGCTTGCTTGACACTCTGCCTGCTGACCTTGTTTGTCTCGGCCACTAGATCAATCGCAGCTTTCCGGCAGAAGCTTTCGCTAGCTTGGGCAATGCGAAGGCGGCAACTCTCGGTGTTTCCTTGGGGCTTCTGTTCTCACCAGCGTGTCTTTTACCAGTCTGTCTGTTAGACTGCTGCCAAGCATGCCGGAAAGCCGACAACCTTGTGCGAAGATGTGGACTGCTTGTCTGTGCTGCTTGCTTGACACGTTGCCTGCTGACCTTGTTTGTCTCGGCCACTAGCTCAATCGCAGCTTTCCGGCAGAAGCTTGCGCTTGCTTGCGCACAGCCGAAGGCGGCAACTCTCGGTGTTGCCTCGTGCCTTGCCTGTTCTCACCAGGGTGTCTTGCATCAGCGTGTTCGCTGCGAAGCATGCTGCTGGAAAGCCGAAGGTTTCTGCGAATGTCTTGAAGGACGCTTGTCTGTACTGCTAGCTTGCGCCGCTGCCTGCTGACCTTGTTGACCATGAACCCAGCAGCTAGTCTACTAGCACCAGCTCGTGATGCCGAAAGTCGCAGCAGTTAGTTGGACGTCAGCATGTCGCACGTAAAGACCGCTCGTGCTTGAAGGTGCCAAACATATGGCACAGAGTGATGCTTTGTGTACGCAAAGATCTGAGCAGGTGTCAGGTTCAAGTCCAGCAGGTCCGAGCCACCTGCTGGATCTGAACGGGAGACCTCTTCAAGCCTTCACGAATCCTGCCTTTTCTTCTCCATTTTCCGCCCTTTCTCCCCCCTCCCACTTCTTGCTTCGTGTTGTTGTTTCGTTCTGCTTGGGACTGGGAAAAGCCCCTCCCACCAGATCAAACCAGTGTACTTTGTTTAATGCCTCATTTGGATCAAGATCACTATGAGGCCCTCGATGTTGGCTTTGCATTTTTTGGGGCCTCGTTTGTTTTCAACTGGGCGTCTTGCATCAGTCTGTTAAACTGCTGCCAATCATGCAGCCAGAAGGCTGACGGCCGGTGCGAAGTTCTCGATGTACAGTTGTCCGTGCTGCTTGCGTGATATGCCACCTGTCCCTTCTGCCTTCAATGAAGCAATGTAGCTGCAGAATGCCACATGAGTTTTCTTGGTTTCCAATTCTGCATGTGCCGCAAGCACCGACCCTCCGCTTTGCTTGGCATGTGTTCGACGCTCAGATGCCGTGGAACGCAGGCCTTCGTGCCACAAGCTCAGTCGCAGCTCATGCGTTTTGTCAGACGGAGCTTTTTGCTCCACAAGATACATATCAGTGTTGCGTCGACGAGATCGCCAGAGAAGCAATGTGTTGCACCTGATGTTTTTTTTCTAGGTTCTGCGTTTACCCACTCCCCGTCACCAGGTTCCATGTCGCAGATGACTCGAGGCCGCTGGAAAGAGTTTCGCCTCAATCCGACCTTGCAGGCTGATGGGAGGCCCTTGAGGACGTGGGGTTGCACACGTGCATGTGGGATCCTAAAGATGGCTTGCCAAGTGGAAAAGGGTCGCCAGTTTTAGAAGAAAACACCTGTTGCAGGTCAGCGAGCTCATACAGCCTGTTTGCGTTCCTCCAGGACTCAGCTTTCGCATTAGCATGCTGGGAAGCGCAAGGGTTGAATTCGCACGTGCTTCTGAGTTGCAAAGCCCCCATTATCAGCCAGGTGTGAGCATCTCGGGGGATGCGGGCCAAAGAGCCCCATCAATAGCCCGTTCCAAGCCGCGCCTGGAAATTTGAAGTGCGGGGCATCAAGCTGTATTTTCCGAGCCAAACAAGTGCCACGAAATCCAGTTTATACATCTGAAATCTGCGTTGACTGTGGGCTGTCGTTTGCCTTCTTCGGGCAGTGTGCACTCCGCCTTCGACTGGCCCAAACAGAGTGCCCCTGGTGGCTTCTGCTCCAAGACTGTTCAGCAAGGTTTAGAGCCTTAAACGCAGAAGGTTTGCGCGCGCGAAGAAGGTTAGCGCAGCCCAGGTTTAGCGTGGAGTTGGAGGTGAGGCTCAGTTTCGTTCCCCCCCGAGCCGGCAAGTCAGCAACAAATGTCCCGGAGCAAGTCTGCTGATGCTGACGTTGCGCTTTGACTGTCAGGGACTTCAATCAGCAGTTGGCCTTGGAAGCTTTGCAAGGCCCAGTGGTAGACCACTGGTGGAGCTAAAACGGAAAAGGCAAGCTTCCAACCAGCGCCTTTGAAATTCTGAGCCTCGGGCTCTGTCTGCGTGCCCGGATCGGCATTGCAAAGTGCGTTGCCGAGCCCTGCCGCGCCATCTCGCCTTTGCGTCATTGACACAGTCGTGCCCAGCTTTTTGGCGGCTTTGAATCCACATTGTGGAGCAAAGCTGAACAGTTCTTGTTAGGGTCTACGAGAGTCGTTCGTAGGCGGAGGGCACTCGGCACTCGCGTTGAGATCCAGGCTTGACACATTGAGCCAAGGAAGTTCCGCCATAGCTCGGGAGTTTGGACATTTGCAGTGAGGATCTGGCGAATGCCAGTGCAAGTAGCGTTTCGAAGCCGAGGTCCGCATTGACGCGCCTGAATCTCAAGCGCCGTGCATCCAGATTACCGCCACTTGGATTTTCAAAGTACAAACCCTTGAAGGGCGCCTGTTTGTTCGTCGCGTTCTTTGCTTTGCCTACGTGCTTGGAGTTTCAGTTGGACCTTAGAAGCTCACATTTGAAGCATGTGATGGTTTCGCGGCAGTGAGCGGAAGCTGCGCACAGCCTTCCAGAGCACCGAGCGACACGTCTCTCGCGGGCCCGCCCGAACTGTCGCGCTTTGCGCATGTGCCGTGCGCTCTGGTGGCTTTCGGTGCCAGGCAAGTCAGAACCTTGGGAAACGGGGTGTGTGTTCTCGTCCAACTGCGGCCTTCGGAGCGGATTGGGTGATTGGATCACTCCTGACTTTGCAAACGGTCGGGCCAGACGATGCAAGTCTATGAGCTTATAGCTTCTGGCGAGGCGAGGGGGGATGCAGAGCCGACATGTGCTCCCATGCCAAGTGGGCACTTCCGGTGCAAAGGTTGCTTTGTTTCCGCGCTGGGGCCTCGCTCGCTGTCTTTGCCGCTCGGAGATACAGCCTTGACAGGCTGGCACTGGGCTCCGGTCACTTTGCCTGCCCAAGCCGTAAGGGATTCAGTGATGGCTCGATGAAGCAGAGTGTGGTGCAATGGCGCTCAGCCAAGACTCTATGTGGAAAGGGCAACACTTGGGCGAAAGTGCCGGGTTGCAAGCCTCCAGCGCCGCCCGGTTGGGGTGCCTGCTTTACTTGCGCTGTTGTCAGAACTTTCACGCGGTCATGGAAGCTAGGTGGATTCTGTTTGTGGAATTTGCGCAATGCGGCACGACGCAAAGTGGAGTTCAATATGCACTGGCGCGCGTGGCCAAAAAGGGGTGCTAATCTGTGAGAGACATTTTTTCCCCGCTGGACTTTTAAGCCACCCACAAGCTTTTTTCAAGGCCAGCGCGCGTTGGCTGCTGGAGGGTCTGCCCAGCTCGGTGTCCTCGCTGCACCTGGACTTCGGCGGCACGGAGGAGGAGTGGTGCAAGCTGCTGCAGCCGCTCAGGATGGGATCGGAGCTGAGGGGCGTTTGACGCGACTTTTTTAATGGCCCCCTGTCGCTTGACTTTGACATCGAGAGGGGATGTAACTCTCAAAGGGGATCCTGGCTCAAGACATGTCCCAATTCGCCACGATCCGCAAGTTGTGGAGAGATTCGGTCCCAATTGGTACAGGACGCGCTTCGGCGAAGGCATTCGGATACCTCAGCCAAGATCCAGGCGCGAGTCGATCTTTGAGCTTGGGCTGCATTGGCGCAATCATGTTTGAGAACTTTTGGGACTCCCATGCTTGTTCGGCAGTCAGGAACATGTGTGCTGGCAGGGTTTGTGTTGACGCTGCATCCATGGCCTTTCTTTTCTTTCGTGCCTGTGACACAGAGATTGAACCTAGGACTTCCTCGGGATTCCAGAATCTTGAGCACAGCTCTTTGGTTGAGCAAAGCGGCGCAGAGCCGGCGCCGTCTCTGCTCCCTAACGTTCTGTGGCCACGCTCGTTGCTCGAATCGCAACGCGGCGCCCTGCCCAAGCCGGTCAACGCCCTATCCTCAGCTGTAACCTGGACGGCTCGGCTCGGTGTGACTTTCATCCCTTGCGACGACTCCGTGACCAGATGTTTCAGAGATGGACCCCTTCATCAAGCTGGTGGTTGGATATCTAAGGCTACCCACAAAGCGCCAGAGGATGGACTATGTTGAGTTAGTCTGAGGGCGCTGGGCAGACAACCAGCTGAGTCTCCATTTTTGGTCAGTCTTATTGTGTGAGGCGTTCCGTGCACTGACCTGAATCAGCGGACAGAAGCAGATGAGCCTGCACGTGCAGTAGTTGGAGTAGTCATGAGCAAGCTGGAAGTTTGTCCAGAGACATGCAGCAAGAGGGCGGATCCGGAAAGCTGCGGTTCGTTGAGCTCACATCTCTGACCAGGATCTCGTATTTCCTTCGTATTTCTTCCTGCCACATTGAGCGTGCTGGGCAGGACAATGTTTGGCATGCTAACATTGTCTTTGCTCACATCGGCAAGAGGCGGTGAACGTTCATGTCGTTGAAGTTGTGTTTCTTGGTCCGGGGCGAACATGTGACATTTGGTCTCAGGTTAGCAGCTGCTTGCTGCAAGGAGGAAGACGCACAGCAGCTGCTTTGATGTCCTTTGCATTTTAGCCCTGTTGCAGCACCAGCAGCAAGACTTTGCTTTGGCATGACTACTGCATGACTACTGTTTTTGAACTGGCAGAGCAGTCACATGCAGTCCATTGCTTTGGGATAGAGGAACTATTGAGTGCTGGTGTTGTGCTTGTTGTGCGCGAACGCCCGTCCGAGCAGCCAGTGGTAGAATACAGGCAAAGTGAGGGTGATCAACAAGAAGCTTAAATACATGTGCTATATTATTTATACTTTTTCCCCGCTGGATTGGAAGTTTTTTCCAGTCCCCTGGGAAAGCAAGCAAGCGAGCAAGCGAGCAAGCAAGCGAGCAAGCAAGCGAGCAAGCAAGCCAGCTACCTCAGACCTACCCGAAACCCACCCCAAACCTTCGCCAAGCCCACGCTAAACCAAGCCCAAACCCACCTTCAACCTACCCTAAACCCATCCTTCACCACCCTAAACATACCTTAAACCTACCTGCTTGCCTTGAACCCACACCCTAAACACCCGAATCTTCACAAAACCCGCCTCTATCCTCAACTCAACCAACCCAACCAACCGAAACTAATCCTAAAACAACCCACCCTAAAGCAACCGCAAACACACCGTAGACCAGCCCGATGCCAACCTGAAGCCAACCCCCAACGCACCATAAACCCACCTACACACCCGTGAACCCCACAACCCTGCACCCCTAAATCCACCCTGAGCCGCCCTAACTCAAACCAACTCTGAACGGACCCCTAAGCCCACCCTAAAACCAACCCCGCACCCTGAACCTACACCCACCCCGAAAACCAAAACCAAAACCCGCCAAAACCCGCCCTAAACCAACCCTGAACACCCAAGAGCCCAGATGGCTGTCACTCAGCTTCTTTTGCAGCTGCTTGCATTCTCCTGTCCTCTTTCACTAAGGCGCCCACCAAATTTCCTCGTGAGGTGGTGATTCATGCACCAAGGATATCCTGGATGACGGTAACCGACCGCACCCAACTTGCCCTACCTAAACCTACCCTAAACCTATAACCTGCCCACACCCATGCCAAACCTACCCAACTAAACCCATCCGAAACCTGCCCTAAGCCTACCCTAAGCCTACCCTAAGCCCACCTTGAACCAACCTTGAGCCCCGTAAACCCTAAACCCAACCAACACTGAACCCAACCCTAAAACACCGGAACCACACTAAACCCACCTTAAACCCACCTTAATCCTCAACTAAAACCAAACCTTGCGCCAACTCAAACTCCATCTAACCCTCTACCCTAAACCAACTTAAAGCAACCCTGAACCCCCACCTTAAACCCACCCTGAGCACCCCAAGCCCACTCGAAACCCACCCGAAACGCACTGAACGCACCAAACCTAACCGCAAGCCCACCATGAACCCCTCAAACCCACCCCAACCCCCCAACCACACTAAAACCCTAAGCGCGACCTAGACCCACCTCAAGCCACTCCAAAAGTGACCAGAACATGGAACGGAACAACAATCCCAAAAGCGCTGGACAAAAAATCCCGAAAGAAAGGTCGGCGCTCAAATACTGAGGATCAGACAACAGCTAAGGTTTGCAAGCCCTGTGCCATTTGGATGAGAAGACAATCAGACAAAAGAGAAAACAGCAAGCCGCAGTTTGCAGTCTTCATCTTCCCGTACGTGCTTTTACATTCTGGTGTTTCTTGCTGTTTTCGCGTTGTTGGAGTTTTCGCGTTGGCTTGTGCTCCTCCAACAGTCGCGACTCAAGAAGCATTCTTTTGAAAACCGTCGCGTCTTCTGGATGATTCGCTTCTGAGCTTAAGTTGCCCGCGTTGAACTCTTAGGGTTGGAGTATGCCAGCTTGAGCTTCCCCGAGACTCTATCAATCCTCGGGAGTGAGCCGACTTTTCGTGACGTTTGGCAGCGAGTCTATGTACCAGGTGTTGCAGCTGGAATCCGCCTCAGCTGCTTTTTCCTAAACAACCCCAAGCAATGCACGCCGACCCAGAGCTGGCTTCAAGCCCCCCCGGACCATTTCCAAACCCCAGACCAAAACCTTAAACGTATATTTTGCCTGGTCCAAATCGATATTCACCCCCAGAGTCAGGTGTGCTTGATTTTGAGAGTACTGATATTGGGATTATGATTAGAGGATAGTTCATTTTGGCTTCTCCCAGTTGCAGACAGACCCAGCAATTTTCTTGCGCGCCGTTTCATGTATGAGCTGGTGATGCCGTGGATGCGGTTGGAGGGTCTCATGATGTCAATTTTTGTGGGGGTGTACAATTCGGTTCGTTGTTTGGGTGTTTTGGTGTGAGCCAATTGCTTGTCCCAGGAGGATTGGCGACAGCGCACGTGTGCTCTGACAGAGCCGGCAGAGGCGGGCCCCAGAAGGATTCTCATCTCGAGGGAGGATTGGTCGAACGCACACACACACACACCCCCACCCCCACCCCCACCCCCAACCCCACGCCCGTGCGTGTGCGTGCGCGTAGCAAACACACACACAAACCACACCACACCCACGCACACACCAACCACACCACACACACACCCCACACACCCCACACACCCCACACACCCCACACGCCCCACACACCCCACACACCCCACACACCCCACACACCCCACACACCCCACACACCCGCACCCGCACACACACACACACACACCCGCACACCCGCACACACGCACACACGCACACACGCACACACACACACACACACACACACACACACACACACACACACACACACACACACACACACACACACACACACACACACACACACACACACACACACACACACACACACACACACACACACACACACACACACACACACACACACACACACACACACACACACACACACACACACACACACACACACACACACACACACACACACACACACACACACACACACACACACACACACACACACACACACACACACACACACACACACACACACACACACACACACACACACACACACACACACACACACACACACACACACACACACACACACACACACACACACACACACACACACACACACACACACACACACACACACACACACACACACACACACACACACACACACACACACACACACACACACACACACACACACACACACGCCCACACGCCCACACGCCCACACGCCCACACGCACACACGCCCACACGCCCACACGCACACACGCCCACACGCCGCACACGCCACACGCACACGCGCACACGCGCACACGCACACACGCACACACGCACACACGCACACACGCACACGCACACACGCACACACGCACACACGCACACACGCACACACGCACACACGCACACACGCACACACGCACACACTCACACACGCCCACACGCACACACGCACACACGCACACACGCACACACGCACACACGCACACACGCACACACGCACACACGCACACACGCACACACGCACACACGCACACACGCACACACGCACACACGCACACACGCACACACGCACACACGCACACACGCACACACTCACACACGCACACACGCACACACGCACACACGACACACACACACACACACACGACACAGACACAGACACAGACACAGACACAGACACAGACACAGACACAGACACAGACACACAGACACAGACACAGACACAGACACAGACACAGACACAGACACAGACACAGACACAGACACAGACACAGACACAGACACAGACACAGACACAGACACAGACACAGACACAGACACAGACACAGACACAGACACAGACACAGACACACACACAGACACAGAAACAGACACAGACACAGACACAGACACAGACACAGACACAGACACAGACACAGACACAGACACAGACACAGACACAGACACAGACACAGACACAGACACAGACACAGACCCACACACACACACACACACACACACACACACACACACACACACACACACACACACACACACACACACACACACACACACACACAAAAACACAAACACAAACACAAACACAAACACAAACACAAACACAAACACAAACACAAACACAAACACAAACACAAACACAAACACAAACACAAACACTATCACAAACACAAACACAAACACAAACACAAACACAAACACAAACACAAACACAAACACAAACACAAACACAAACACAAACACAAACACAAACACAAAAACAAACACAAACACAAACACAAAAACAAACACAAACACAAACACAAACACAAACACAAACACAAACACAAACACAAACACAAACACAACCACAAACACAAACACAAACACAAACACAAACACAAACACAAACACAAACACAAACACAAACACAAACACAAACACAAACAAAAACACAAACACAAACACAAACACAAACACAAACACAAACACAAACACAAACACAAACACAAACACAAACACAAACACAAACCCAAACCCAAACACAAACACAAACACAAACACAAACACAAACACAAACACAAACACAAACACAAACACAAACACAAACACAAACACAAACACAAACACAAACACAAACACAAACACAAACACAAACACAAACACAAAAACAAACACCAAAACAAACACAAACACAAACACAAACACAAACACAAACACAAAAACACACAAACACACAAACACACAAACGCACAATCACACAAGCACACAAACACACAAACACACAAACACACAAACACACAAACACACAAACACACAAACACACAAACACACAAACACACAAACACACAAACACACAAACACACAAACACACAAACACACAAACACACAAACACAAAACACACAAACACACAAACACACAAACACACAAACACACAAACACACAAACACACAAACACACAAACACACAAACACACAAACACACAAACACACAAACACACAAAAACACCAACACACAAACACACAAACACACAAACACACAAACACACAAACACACAAACACACAAACACACAAACACACAAACACACAAACACACAAACACACAAACACACAAACACACAAACACACAAACACACAAAACACACAAACACACAAACACACAAACACACAAACACACAAACACACAAACACACAAACACACAAACACACAAACACACAAACACACAAACACACAAACACACAAACACACAAACACACAAACACACAAACACACCAACACACCAACACACCAACACACCAACACACCAACA
>CAUJNA010000600.1:135000-189121 GCA_963377175.1 Effrenium voratum | reverse complement strand
GGTTCGGGTTCGGGTTCGAGTTCGGGTTCGGGTTCGGGTTCGGGTTCGGGTTCGGGTTCGGGCTTCTTTTTTGTGGGGGGGGGTTCGGGTTCGGGTTCGGGTTCGGGTTCGGGTTCGGGTTCGGGTTCGGGTTCGGGTTCGGGTTCGGGTTCGGGTTCGGGTTCGGGTTCGGGTTCGGGTTCGGGTGGTTGGGGGGGGGGGTTCGGGTTCGGGTTCGGGTTCGGGTTCGGGTTCGGGTTCGGGTTCGGGTTCGGGTTCGGCCCCTCTTTTTTTTTTGGGGGGGGGGGGTTCGGGTTCGGGTTCGGGTTCGGGTTCGGGTTCGGGCCCCTTTTTTTTTTAGGGGGGGGGGGGTTCGGGTTCGGGTTCGGGTTCGGGTTCGGGTGGGGTACCTAATGTCAGGGCGAGAAAAACCGACTCAAACCAATGACGGGCGGCTAATTTCATTTCTACCCGAAAAAAAAAACAGGGCTGTGCATGGACGAATCCATTTCGCAGCACCTAACAAACCCTGGAGTGATTCGATTCCCCAACGAACAAACATGCCAACAAACTATGGAGTTGTTATTGAGGATACAGGATTGCAGGACACTGTGAATACCAACAACCCCTGGAATAATGCTAGGTCCTCCAGTAGAGATGTTAGAACAAGGGTACCAACTGTTTTCTGTCGTCTATTTTAGTAGGGGAACCCTCCCAACCAAAAAAGTTGGGGTAAAAGAAAGGGCACCTAGCTGGGGGACCTAGCATGATTCCCCTGTGTTCAACCACGGCAACTCATTTCGTGGGTGCGAGAAGACGACTCGCGACCCTCACATCGCCTCGTGGGAGTGCAGACCGTAGGGCGGCTCAAAAGCTGCGTCCTGCAGAAAAAATGTTTTGAAGCGCTCCGGACCCGGATCAGGAGAAAAAAAGGGCGAGCCCTACGACAAATTGGAAGATCACCTGGGCCCGTTTTCAGATCCCCCGCGATCTGAGTGACTCACTTCTAGTGGGATAAATGGAAACTACCACCAAACACTAAAAGGCTAAAAGGAGCCACCAAGTCACCTCAAGGGTAAGGTCAAAACTGCTTCCTCCAAGAGGACTCGGGGGTTTTATATGGGCGGGCTCTGCGAAAACATAGGAAGAATGTCAACAACATATACGGGCAAAAACTACTTCCAACGAGAACGCGGGATACTTCGGGCGTGTCCACTGGTGTTTGTGGGGACAGCTGGGGTTTGCACCCTGGTGTTTGTGGGGAACTTTGGGTTTGTCCGACATGACCCTTCCAAATGAACCGTAGCCTACTGCAATTTTTGACCGAACCTCAAATGTTTGCTGTGATTTTATATATAGAAAGGTAGTGTGGGGGTCCAGGAGCGTTCGGAAATCAAGAGTACTGCTTGCTGATGCAAATGACCCTGCCTTCCAAAGTTCGGTCACACATGCCGAACTTCAAAGCTGTCGGTCACACATGCCGCACTTCAAAGCTCTTATTCTTGAATTCTCGAAGCAGTGAATTCGAAGCGCGCGAGCGCTCAAATGCGTCGCCCAGAAAAAATACGGTGGTGTTCCTTCAAAACTGGACAAACCCATGTGCCAAATAATGTTCTGCAAGATTGGATATGGAGGGTGTAGTCCTTGTTTCCATTTGCCAGGGTTCATTGAAACCAATCGGGGGTCCCTTGGCAACACTCAGATGAGGAAACCCTTCATTTGCTTAGTCCCTGAAAAAAAACATGTCCATGTAGTTACAGATTCCCTTGAAAACCAAGCTGAAACAAGTGCCCTTCAATTACACACACACACACAGACAAAGACATCTTGCAAACCTGCGAACCTTTGAACACCAACTCAACTAGGTCCTCCAGTAGAGAGGTTAGAATAAGGGTACAATTTTTCTGTAGTCTATTTTAGTAGGGGAACCCTCGCCCCAAAAAAGGGTGAGAGAGGGCACCTAGCTGGGGGACCTAGTCAATGAATATCTGTGAGAACTTCCCTCAACTCTCCCTCTTTGAAAGTGCGCCTTGCCATTCCCACCCAAGCTTTTGAAACACGAAATGACATGTTTTTGGTTTCTTGCTGAACCTGAACACTATGCCGAAAAGCTACCCTCAACCAACCGCAATGAACCACCGCATGTCCGGAGCCCGTCTTGGCTCTGTGTATAATTCGCCTGATGCGTGTTCATTTGCTTAAGCCCCCGGAAAAAAAGGGGGGGGGGGAAAAAACAGGTAGTGATAGTTGCCCTTTCAATCCAGCAGAGGAAAATACAACACATCTTCATTTCAGCAAATGGAAGTGCGGATTTTGTGTATTAAATTATTTCTATGCCTTAAGCTTCAAGAGCAAACTCGCGGGCGACGTGCCTCGCCCTCCGAGTTGGCTGCACGCTCGGCGTTACGGTTCTTCCTCCCGCCTGCCGTGGCTGCAGGCGTCAAGTTGCAGCCGGGAGCTATCGCCAGCTCATCCTATGCTCCCCCTCGCCCTAAAAACAAGCAAGCAAAAAGAAACACCCAAACATATCACATCATTCAAAGTAGGTAGGGGCTCTTGTTGGCTCTCACATCAACAAATGGCAAGAAACCTACAAACCGTGTCCGAAGAACTATGCAGACCCCAATAAATTAGAAGAACAAGGGATCCACTGGGTCATCGATTTACAAAACGTCAATGTTGCCAGCTGCTTATCCATTTGCAGATGATCGCCTGTCTAGCAAGGTCGGAACGGAGTTCCCAGAAGAGCAACGGGCAGAAGGGTCAGACTCGCATGTCCCTCCAAGAAATGTTTGGCCGTACACTGTAATGTTCGTGTGTATTTCTTGAAGGGGGGTACCCCTTGTTTGGTAAAGGAAACCAAAAGGAAATGTTGGTTTCTGTTGCTTAGGTGGTTTTGAAAGGAAAGGCGGTCCCCTAAAAATAAGACACACCCGCAGCCTATAACTTCGTTAAACCAGGTAGTAGACCCACCTGCTACAGAGGTCAACAGGGAGTGAACATGAATCATCGCTTCGCATCTGACTGTATCCTGTGAGGCCAGCACAGGAGAAAGTTTGCCTCAAGTGCTGAGGAGGCATGGGATATCAGCTAGGGCCTCGCGTAGGGAGGTTAGAATAAGGTACCCTTTGTTCTGTAGTCTATTAAAGAAGGGGAACCCTCCCCCAAAAAGGGAGAGGGCACTACTGGGGGACCTAGTCAGGGTTCCCTAAGTTTGGCCTAAACCTCCGTAGAAACTCGGCCTCTCAAGAAGGGGACATGCACAAAACGCCGCCTTTGCAGGCATCTTGTGGACCACTCCGACACCTCATTCCCCCTTGACAATGAGGTTGCTTTTGCGCGACCGGGATGGTTTTGCACCCCCGGCAAACAACATGGTTTGCTGGCTTGTGGGGAAACGTCTATGATGTCTCGAGGTTGAAGGTTGCTCTTCTGCAGATTGACATGAGGAGCGGACGAAACACTTTACTTGGCCCTAGTACTTTTTTGAACGTTATCGTTTTTGGGGGAGACCTTATCGTTTTACAGTGTTTTCGAACTGCGAAATACACTTCCGCAACTCCAGCGCGAAAATCGAAACTTTGTAGCACAAGTCCAGCAAGCGAAGTACACTTCCACATCTCCAGCTCGAAAATCGCAACTTTGTAGTACAAGTCTAGTAAGAGAAGTACACTTCCGCATCTCCAGCTCGAAAATCGCAACTTTGTAGTACAAGTCTAGTACGCAAAGTACACTTCCGCATCTCCAGCTCGAAAATCGCAACTTTGTAGTACAAGTCTAGTACGGAAGTACACTTCCGCAGCTCCAGCTCGAAAATCGCAACTTTGTAGTACAAGTCTAGTCAGGAAGTACCTTCCGCAGCTCCAGCTCGAAAATCGCAACTTTGTAGTACAAGTCTAGTTCACGCGAAGTACACTTCCGCAGCTCCAGCTCGAAAATCGCAACTTTGTAGTACAATCTAGTACGCGAAGTACACTTCCGCATCTCCAGCTCGAAAATCGCAACTTTGTAGTACAAAGTCGAAGTACACTTCCGCATCTTTGTAGTACAAGTCTAGCGCGCGAAGAACACACTTCCGCATCTCCAGCTCGAAAATCGCAACTTTGTAGTACAAGTCGAGTACGCGAAGTACACTTCCGCAGCTCCAGCTCGAAAATCGCAACTTTGTAGTAAAGTCTAGTAGCGAAGTACACTTCCACATCTCCAGCTCGAAAATCGCAACTTTGTAGTACAAGTCTAGTACGCGAAGTACACTTCCGCAGCTCCCGCTCGAAAATCGCAACTTTGTAGCACAAGTCTAGTACGCGAAGTACACTTCCGCAGCTCCAGCTCGAAAATCGCAACTTTGTAGTACAAGTCTAGTACGCGAAGTACACTTCCGCAGCTCCAGCTCGAAAATCGCAACTTTGTAGTAGAAGTCTAGTACGCAAAATACACTTCCGCAGCTCCAGCTCGAAAATCGCAACTTTGTAGTACAAGTCTAGTACGGGAAGTACACTTCCGCAGCTCCAGCTCGAAAATCGCAACTTTGTAGTACAAGTCTAGTACGCAAAGTACACTTCCGCAGCTCCAGCTCGAAAATCGCAACTTTGTAGCACAAGTATAGTACACGAAGTACACTTCCGCAGCTCCAGCTCGAAAGTCGCAACTTTGTAGTACAAGTCCAGTACGCGAAGTAAACTTCCGCAGCTCCAGCTCGAAAATCGCAACTTTGTAGTACAAGTCTAGTACGGGAAGCACACTTCCACAGCGCTCCAGCTCGAAAGTCGCAACTTTGTAGTACAAGTCTAGTACGGGAAGCACACTTCCGCAGCTCCAGCTCCAAAATCGCAACTTTGTAGTACAAGTCTAGTACGCGAAGTACACTTCCGCAACTCCAGCTCGAAAATCGCAACTTCTCAATACAAGTGTCGTATTTACGAAGCACACCTTGGCAGCTCCGGCTCGAAAGTGGCGACTCGCCTTCTCGTTTTACGGTGCCACGCAAGGGTCCCACCCTAGCTAAGTTGCAACTGCAGGGGTTATTATAGAGCCGTGTGTTAGCTAAGGGTTATCGTTTTTGGGGGAGACCTTATCGTTTTGCATGGTTTTGGCATGTGTTATGCAAAAACGTACCCCGCCTTGATAAAGTGGTCTTCGTGTGTTTTGTCCGTGGCTCACATGGATCCAACCCCCCCCCCCCCCCGGCCCAAAAAAAAGGAACAACATCTCAGTTTGGTGAAACTCTTACCGTTTCCGGTTCCATTAATTTGCGGATGACTGTCAAGGTCAATGACCCTCGATTTTCGCCACAGCCCAAAGGGTTGGCAAAGATATTTTGAGGCATGTAAAGAAGTACCCCTCATCGCCATAGATATGCTTTAACAACGACCCCAATGGACCCCAAAATTCTGCCTTGGACCCACCCCGAACATGGTACTGAGGCGAACAAAAATGGGAACCCCTGAATTTGGAATTGGACAGTTTCTGATCGCTTCACGACTGAGCGCACTGTGCTTCTGGAAAAGTAGCCACTAATAAACGTGGTAAAGGAATAACCAACTCAGGGCTTGACGTCTCTCCGAAACTGAAATCAGCAAGGACCAGCTGATCTAGGACTAATACACCACCAGTATAGGCGTGTGAGGAAGTATATAGGCCTTATGTGCTTGATATGAAGGAACGGGCCAAAACCAGACCCTCCAAATGGCTGGTTATAGTTTTGCTCAATAGAGGCCATGCTCCATACATCCAATACCCACTTTATTCAGGGTATGGTGTATCATGTTACCCTTGACTAGAAAAGGAGGTATTTACGGTGCTCCCAGGCTTTCCTTAAACATACCATCTAAAAAAAAGGGGTAGTTGACGTAGGGGGCATCCTCCCTCCGTGGGTGCTCGGCCAAGTTGGTAGGTCGTTGGTCACCTAGGTTATAACCCACGTTTTTCTGCCTCCAAACTGGGGTTCACCCAGTCACCCGTGGGCTTTCTACCCACTTCGAACTTGGCGAATCCAACGTCCTATGAAACAGAATATGGGTGTTTCTCAGAATTGGGATTGTGGTTTCCCCCCAAAACCCTGTCCCTCTTGAAACGTAGCCCAAGGAAACTCACCTTGGGCCCTCAGGTGGTTTCCTTTTGCTTTCTCGGAAAAAAAAAGTCTCCCCTATTTTGAGACATCCCCATATTGAATGCCCCTCCACGGTTTCCTGGCAATATCCCTCTTGAAACGTCGCCAAAGGAAACTCACTTGGAATACCCTGCCACGTGGATCCTGATGACAGCTTCACGAGCAGCTGCCTTGGTTGACGTTGGAAGGGGAGCAACAATTCTCAAGTTTTCGCAGTTGAGTGGGGACTGCCCAAAAAACCACAATAAGCAAAAATGTAAAAAATGCTTCCCAACAACAGCCATGGCTTGTGTTCGACGCCAGAGAAAAGGCACCTAGCTGGGGGACCCAGAAGCAGCTACCTCCCATCCTGGCCTCTGGTGCCTCGCGTGGTCCGCTTGGCGTGGGGCACCGAGATCTCGGATGCGTCGGCACGCGCGTGGCCCCCGTCTTTTTGTCGGGAGTTGCTTGGGTGCTGCAACGACCCCCCTGCAAAAAGTTCTTCACTTTTTGGGGGTTTAGTTCGGAAAACCCGAAGTTGATTTCAACCAAAAAGTTGAAGTCTAAAGATCCGTTACCCAATAGCAGTCAAGGTTGGTACCCCCGGTTTTGGGATGGGCCAAAAAAGGATGGGAGTGTTTGTAGGAACACCTAAGTAGGGAGGAACACGCACAAAACCTTTTGGGATAGGCCAAATAGTAGGTTTGGGAAATTGTGTTTTTTTGTTTGTCCTTTTTGGGATGGCTGAAGAAGACAAGGACAAACGACAGGAAAACCCGCCCATTTGGGGTGGGGGGGGACCCTAAAAAGTTCTTGAAAGGTGGCGGTTCCCTTTTTGCGGGGCCTGTCAAAAAGAATTGACGTCGGTGACGTCGAAAGACGGATCATTCAGGGAAATGCCCCCTTCAGGATATTCTAAACTAGCTATCTGGCTTCCTGTTTGGTAGTTTTCATGCTTTGGCTGCCCTTAGATCAGTCTCCTTTTGGTGGGGTGGTGTTTGAAGTTGTTTTTGGGGTAGCACCTGCTTGATGTCTTTTGTCGGCCAACCATCTTGGTAATTGAACTCTGGTGCGGGATGCTGTCCATCTGCAGAAAAGGACGCAAATTTATGGGTGAACCATTGAATGGCTCTATGAAATGGTCTCCTTTTGGGTGCTCACATGAGAACATCCTTTGGCGCAAGCGAGCGGAATGCAACCCACCCAAACTAAAAACACATTGAGGGTGTTTATTATTGCGGTCCCCCGGTTTTTGCCCCCTTTGATTTGCAAAAACAAGTGTCCATAATGCAACTTGTGAGTAAGAAATTTCAACGGGAAGGGACCCACAAATTTGATTTGCAACAAGGCAGCGGAGTCAGGGTTTGCCGTGTCCTCTCCAGCACAGCAACCCTTTAGTTTGAGAAAAACCGCTCAGACTACCACTTTTGAGTACGACCTTATGAAGGGAACAAAAAGGAGACCCTCATACTCAAAACCGCTCACGCATGCGATCGCTCTTTCAGAGGTCCGTGGCACTATGCCGCTGTTTGACTCCTTCGAGTCTGACAATCGCAGCTACCTTCGCCTCCGATTGCCTGGGAAGCTTGACGAGGCAACAAATCTCCTTGGCGGCCACAGCGCGCTGGCCACGCCCAAGACGCCATGTCCAATGGGAAGGAGCAGGGTGCAAGCCGAGCCAGGGATTTGAATGGTTCTAAAGACCCATTGCCTCTTGTGCCGACAGGAGCGGACATCATAAGACATATCCCCGTCCTCATCCATGTTACGGTGATAAACCCTACAAAGCACACCTGGAAAGTTGGCTGAGTTCACGTCGCTTCGTTTGAAAGCTTAGTATTGGTATAGTTTGTTTTTTGTTTTTCTTCTTAAGCTTAGTATCAGCAACTTGTGCGGTTGGCTGAAGGGATTTATTCTATTATTAGGGATCCGTTTGTAACTAGGAAGCAGGGATTACCTACCTGTTGCTTGCCGTAGGTGACTTCCAGGTGTCTCCCAACTAACTTTCATCAATTTGAAAAGAACGATGAGAGAAGAACATAGGGAATCCACCCTGCCCCGTGGATCGACAAAACTAGCCCGCTTCGCACCAGTTGGAATGGGTGAAGCCCAACTGGAAAACTAGTTGAGCCAATCCCAAGTGGCACGACGATCGATTCGCACTTTGATTTTATAAACCAAATTGACCGGGTTCACTGGATTTCCCAAATCAAAATTTGATCAATTTAATGGTGGTGTCCATGGAAGATTGCCATTTTTGGAGGCTCCAAACAGGGAAATGGCTCGGAAACCCTGCCAAATGCCCGCCCAATGGTGGCGTTCCTTTGCTTCCCTTTAAACCAACCACAAAAAAGGGTAAGAGGGAAATGGCTCGAAAAACCTGTGCATGACTGTCTATGCTGCATTTGGGAGGGAAATTGGAAGGGCACCCCCTGTTTTGTGGCTTTAAAGGGAAACCTTCAAGAAGAACCGTTGCTTCCGGGTGTTGAGCCGTTCGGAATGAACAAGTTGGGATCCCCGAATAAAGGAAACCGCCACTTAAAGGACTTATGGTTTATCCTTTGGGTCATTCGAACCGGGACTATGTACTTCCACCCTTCCCTGGGATTGAAGTCGTTTGTCCAATTCTCATTCCCCGATGGAACCGAATCAGACACCGACGGCTCGTGGCGCCCAGCCTTTTGTTTTTCTCGACTAGGTCCTCTAGTAGAGAGGTTAGAATAAGGGTACCCTTCTTTCTGTAGTCTATTTTAGTAGGGGAACCCTCCCAACCAAAAAAGTTGGTGAGCAAGGGCACTACTGGGCACTACTGGGGGACCTAGTCGAGACCCCGGAATTTGCGTCTCGGGTCTCGGGCCATACACTTGTTCCGGTCGAAGAGCGCGCTGGCCTCAAAGCCGCAGGTGAGCAGCCACCTTCGTCGGGGGCCGCGTGGCGTGGAGCGGCGGGGCTTCGCGCGGCGAGCGACTTCGAGCGTCTTCGCTGGGCCTGGCTGCTGCCTACCTAGAGTCTCTATGACCCTTAAAAAATGGGGTCATTACCCAAAATTAAGGGGTCATGACCCCATTTTTTAAGGGTCATGGAGACTCCAGGTAGGCAGCCAGGTTGCGAGCGATTTCAGTCACTGTTGCTGGTGTTCGGGGCAAAGTGCATGGAAAACAAAAGGCAGCAACTGGCGATCCAGGTGCTCGTTTTTGTGGGGGGGGGGGGGCTCAGCTGGGGTTACGCTGGTTTTTGTCGACTCCTGTTCTAGCAAAGTGCCGTTTTGGGTACTATGGTTCGAGCCATTGCCATTTTCTTGGGGGGGGGGGTCGTAATCAAAATCAAATGGAACCGTATGGGCTTGATTTCTTTGGTGGGAAACCAGCACGGGATCCAGATTAACCCGAACCCTGCAAGCACCAAAGGAGTCACAATCAAAAGCGATCGGTATTGAAGTGGTCTACCCAAACCGTGTAAAGAACCAAAAGGGCGGATATCCGCACCTAAGCATGGCTGGGACTATACCTTACTAACCTTTATCTACCCAGGTTTTGATTGTGGCTAAGGGAGGGGTGGGTGTCCCTCAAACCCTAGACCACCCCTACCCTAAAATGTTGAACCCCTCAACCCTTTGCGTGGGGGGAGGTTGGGGGGTAGGGGTGAGGGGTGAAATCCAAAATCCGGAGGTCCAAATCGTTGCTGGGGAGTTGGGTTTCTTTGGCGGGTCCCAACTCTTTGTTTTGGGCATCAATATCCTACCGAATGTAACCGGTTTTGGGTTCCCTTTTCAGGGCCCGCTCTCTCTCTGTCTCTCGCTCTCTCTCTCTCTTTCTCTCTCTCTCCCCAGAAAAATGCAGACCACCGAATGTCCGCAAAAGGGTCCACCTTTGGATTGTCTTTCTCTCCCCAAAATCCCCTTTTGCACCCTCCAGACTAGTCTTGTTCCATGTCCGAAGCCCCAAGTGTCCAGCTGATCAGCTGTTGGCCGTTGGGGGGTGCCTGGGGGGGTGCTGACTGCATCGCCTCTTCAAACAAATGCTTCACATTGGCCCAACAAGTCACATAATCTCACACTGATCAAGCCCAGTGGACAAAATCCTGCCACCCACAAAACCTGGGATGATGATTCCCCTGCAAATACCAACAAACAATGGAAACCCCATTGTTTCAAAGTGGTGCAGGATTTCGTCCATCCACAGTATGGCTGTGAATTTGAGTGGGGAGCGTCCTCTGAAATGGTTGGTGGACACAAGTCCCTCTGCAAACAATATCCGCCAAAGGCGCCCTGACTGCCGCCCGCACTCTGTGGCCCTTGCTTTTTGAAGCTGCCATCGTTCTTCTTATCCTGCGCTCGGGAGTCCGAAATTGCGGCAAACAAAGCCCAGACCCACTAAAAACATAACAGAAAATACCAGAAGTTACAAATTGAGTGGACAAAGGCTGCAATTTGAACAGTATTCCTTAGTGTCCCACCCTGCACATTTAAAACAAACAAAAAAACTCTGACTGTAAAGGGCAACCCCTCGAAAATAGGTGGACAACAGGGCAGTCTGGGCTGAAGCTGCGACGTCCATGGCGGACGGAAGGCCAAACAATCTTGCGTGTGACTTATGTCTCGGAGTTAGTTGTGATTGTTTTTGGGGGGGAAGAAACCGATTCCGTTGAAAAGTCCCTCTGCCCATAGGTGTGTCGTTTTGGGGAAATCGATGGATGTTCCTGGTAGATGATTGAACCAAAAAGGACACCTATGCCTCTGCCTTCAACCAACGCAACTCGGCCTGGAACACTCCTCGGATGCTCGGCCTTGCCACTGACTGCCACTTGGGATATTCCTTCACCGGACGAACTCCACGGGAAGCTGCCAAGTTCCAACTGGCTCAAAAAACCGGTAAAGGAACCCTGGTGGAAACATGGACCAAACCCTGCGGCTTGCCCCCGCGATCGAATCAAATTTTGAGCCACACCCACCTAGCTTGGCCAAGGCTTGACCCGGGAAGCCTTCAAGTTGCAAGGGCCAACTTAACTCGAAGCCGAACACCGAAGTAACCGCCACCAGGTCTTTCCCATGCAGAAACCCAGTTGCGTACATGGAATGACATGGGGCAATCAGGTTGAGTCCCGTCGCAGCCCCAAAACGGGGGGTGATTTTTGTTTTTGGGTCCCCCCCGTTTGGGTTGAGTGCTGAGGCTTTCTTTTAGCTTCCCTCCAATTGGAGGTTTGACTTGGTGGTTTGGGTGTGTTAGGGGTGGCTTCCCATCCACCCTGTACAACAGCCAGGGACTGCAAGTCCAATTCCAAGCCACCCACCTATTGAGGGTTACCTGACCTTTGGTCTCCCAAAAAGGAAAAAATGCACCCGGAAAAGGGGGTGTCCACTCCAAAAACCGACGTTCAACTCCCCCCTCGCCCACGCGAAAACCTCCGCCAAAAGACTCCTGGCTGAAGCCGTTGCGCGGGTCCGCCCGCACCTGCCCAGGCCGGCTCTACCGCTACGGGCGATTGGGGGGACTGCGCGTTGAGAGGCCAAGCGCCTGGGCGTCTCAAGGAAAATCACTACCAAAAAAACAAGGCGCATGAAGTTTACACTTCGATTTCCTCAACCCCCCCCCCCCCGGAAAGGAAAAAACTATGTAATATATATATATATATATACATACATACATATATATATATATATATATATTATGTTTTGTTAAAAATAAAATAAAATGTCCCTGTAGGGACAGGCTCCCTTCAAAACCAACGGGAACATAAACTAGGTCCTCCAGCCGAGAAGTTAGAATAAGCTGGTACCAACTTTTTTCTGTAGTCTATTTTCGCAGGGGAACCGAATCTCCCAACCAAAAAAAGGGTTGGGGACCTAGTAAAACAGAGGCTTCTCGGAAGCGCTTGCGCTGGCCCAAACTCCCGGGGCTGCGCCTCTTTTTTTTCATCAACAAGCGTCTCGGGTGCCCCTTTTTGGGGGTTGCAAAGAGATACCACGAGGAAGCCTACCGTGCCTACCCAGAACCATGTAGTTGGACCACGGGTCGTACTACGCCGTGTGTTTTCGGCATCTTTTCTGTGTTGCAGGGTGCTTTGGGGTGGGGGGGGGGTGGGGGGGGGGAGTGTTATCGGCGCATTCACTGCTGCCCGACCAGACGTTGAGTCGTTGTTGTTCACATCGGGACGTCCGCGTTGTTGTTGCAGTGCCGCTGGCTCACATGTCCCCCGATAGCCGACTCGCCCTGGCATTGATCCTTTTGCTCCGCCTGGGGGGGCGTTCTCATGTCTTTGCTGATCACCCGGTGCTGAGCTCTTTCTTTTTGGTCCACCCTGAGTATCTTGACTCCTTGCTGGACACCTGCTGTCAAACGCCAGATCCCATTCTTGGCTTCGTGAACCAGGTCGTGGAGATTGAGTGTCGGTTTCCGTTGCAATTTCGGTCCCTCAGCGCTTGCGTGGCACTGCTTTGGCAGCATTGGCTGCAGGTGATTCGTGGGCACATTCAGAGCCCTGGGGAGGCATCGTTGGCTCTGGCTGCTGCTGCGTGGGTGTTGTCGAGACGCTTGGCTTTGGTTCGGCTTGCCCCTGCGGGCAGTGGAGACTCCAAGTCCATGACCCGTGACTCAGACTCAGAAGCAGAGGAGTTCAGCCCCATCGATGGCAATGAAAGCCCGCACCACGCTGCAGCCAAACTGCGCTTCGTGGGTCAGAGGGAGAGGCTTTGGGCTGAAGCAACACCAGTATCTGCAGACACTAACGTGACGAGTCAGCAAATGCTTGAAGACGCTAGGGCAGAGGAGGAAGCGGAGTTTGGGGAGTGCATCACCCGAGGCAGCGATTTCTGGCATGCTGGTGTGGCATCTTGGTCCGACATAGAAGCATGGAACTCAGCAGCGACAGCGAAGCACATGAGAGTGGAGCCAGTGTCTCACCAACTTCGTGTTTTCTGTCGCCCTACTCACAAGGGAACCAAGACAATAAGTGGCCAGGCAGGGACCCAGTGCATTGATCGCAGCTGGGGGGCACTGAAGCCCTGGCTCCCCCGGCGGTTGATCTTGAAGATCAAAGAGAATGGGCAGTCAACCTTCAATGTAGAGGTTGCAAAGTATTGCTATATGTGGATGTGGCGACAACACATCATGCACGATGAGCCACTGAAACCTTTGGCCTTCCTGAAGAAGCTAAGCGAGATTATGTAAAAGAGGCTGCTGCTACAAGTAGTTTGAGGGCCTTTTGCAAGTGAGACTTTTCGACCTTTGGCCAGAAACCCTGGTAAAACACATGCTTTCGTTGATGAGGCACTGTCAAACGCGCCACGGCGCGTTATGACCCGTGCTCCATGTAGTTAAGGTTTTTTGAGAATGTCCGCACCCATCTGTGGCAAGAGAACTATCCCTTGCTAACCTTCTCCTACCCAAATCGGTTCGCAAGCGGCTCAGGGCTATATGGATTTCCCCAAATCAAAGGTTGGCTTCTATCGAAACCGATTTCCCCAGTTCCAAACCAAAGCTTGGCTTCTATTGAAACCGGTTTTTCCGTGTTCCCCTTCAGACCAAATGTCGGGCACCCCACTTTGCCCGCTTGCTTCGCCCGCTTCGCTCTCCGCCCTTCTCGCTCCGCCCCTCCGAGCCACGGCATTGAAGCGGCCCGCGAAGAGGGAGGCCAACTCCTGCACCTCGCGAACGCCGAACCGACCGAACCGACCGAACCGACCGAACCGACCGAACCGACCGAACCGACCGAACCGACCGAACCGACCGAACCGAACCCAGCGAAAAACTCGGCCGGCGAAACGGAACGCGAGCCGCGGAGCCCCCCCAGATTTTCTGGCCCGAAAAACAAGACGTGGGTGTTTGACCCCTAAAAACTTTGGGTGACGTCAACCATTTTCTGAGGGGCAGACTCGGAGACTCCAGGCTGTACTTTTTTCTTTTTTGTTCCTGGCCTCGTTATGTCAATGTTACCCCCTACTTCAAGTTTCAGCTTTCGTTTTGGTTGGTCTTGCTTTTGTTTTCGCAACCAACAGCTGAAAGCTTCCGATTTGGCGCCGATGGCCCACGCCCATTAAAAATGAACAGAACCAAAAAAAACAAGCATGATCGCAAAACAGTCAAGATAACTCTACCTCGCAAGAAAAACCAATTTCTCTAGTGGTCGCAGCTTTGTCTCAAGCCTTCCCCATTGAACATTGGACCCAAGTGGCTGTGGGTCAAAACCAATGGTACCATTTTGGTTTCGCTGCACCACCCATTTTAGAACCGATTTCAGTGGGGATTGAGAATTGTTCACTGGGGGTACGATTTGATTTTTTTGACCCATCCCCAAGCATTCCTAGGTCCTCCAGATTTGGGAGGTCAGAACAAGTTGGCACCCACTTTCTTCCTTGTTCTTCTCTTAGTACGTAGGGTTGAACCCAAAACCCACCAGAAAGAAGACGGTGAGAGAAAAAACGCGACTGGCTGGGGGGAGCCACTGACCTCCCCCCCCGAAAGGGAGGCCTCCTTGGGACCGGAGCCCAGGAAGGCGGTGACGCTCTCCAGGAGCGCGTCCTAGCCGACGAAAAAACCCGCGGCCGCCGGGGGCGGGGGGGGGGGGGGGGTGGCGTGGCGTGGCGTGGCGTGGCGTGGCGTGGGTGGGGAAATTTGGTGGGGGAATTTGGTGGGTGGGGTTGGGGAGGGGTTGGTTGGGGAGGGGTTGGTTGGGGGGGGTTGGTGGGTGTTTCGGTCGGAGCCCCCACCCCCAAAAGATGTTCTTTCGGTGGGCCTCGTGGTTTGTGTTTTTTCTCGTTCGTCTCAGCCCTCAAAAAAGGCAGACCCTAAAAAAAGAACGGGGTTGAAATGGAAATGCGGTGAAATGGTTAAAGGGACCCACCACCGCGTGGGTGTGTCCATTTTTGAGGATTGAATTCCCCCGAAATGGCTTTAGTTTTCCTGCTGGTTTCTCTTTAAGCCAACCCAAAATGGGTCCCGGTAGAAAACGACACCCACATGTGGGCGAGTAGTGTTGTTTTGAAGCTTCCATTCAGGGTCCCTGGCTAGCTTCAAACAACAACGCCATCTTGAGCAGGCCGCCGTTTCGCCTTGGCTCTCAGGGAAAGACCAAAACAAAACATTACGCCGCTTTTTGAGGGTAACCATTTTGGGGGGTCCCCTTCAAAAAGACACCTCCATTTGTCTGCAGTGCCCCTTTGACACCCATGTCCCAAGGGAAAAACGGCACCAATGTGGTTTTGTCTGACCCTTGCGTTGGATACAGAACCACCGAAAATGGAACCATCGATGCAAGCATACTGGAGAGGGTAAACACGCGTATCCTAGTTCGTTCTGACTGTGCCCTCTGGCTTCAATGCAAAACAAGGAGGTCACCGAAGCTCCGCGTTGCTATTCAATTGGCCCCATGTTGTTACCATTCTACAAGTTGCGCAAGGCGGTCAATTGAAGCGAAACACACCCAGATTTGTTGACTTCGACCACCCCTAGAAATCGCTAAAATAATGACAGCGGCCTTGGTGGCTCGCTTCCTGAGTGGGTTCACACAAATGCGTCCTTGTTGTTCACCACTCAAATCATGCTTCCAACAAGGTGAACTGCCCGGGACATGGGGTCTGATCAAATTTCCGGGCACCCAAGTGACCATGCAATGATGATCCCCCGGTAAATACTAATACCAAGAAACAATGGTTTCCCATAGTTTCCAAGTGGTGCGAACGGATTTCGTCCATCCACAGTATGGGCAACTTTTCGCAGTCAGTCAGCTGGCTTGAACTTGGGTGCTGTAGATCCCCCAGCAAAAAGTTCAACTTTTTGCTGGTTAAAGGAAATGAGGGGAATCCAAAAAGTTAAAGTCTGAAGATCCAACCCAACAGCAGTAGAGCGAAAAGGAACTCATGGCTGGTTCTCCTTCCGGACTCTCCGAGTTGAGGAGGACTGAGAATGAAACTGTTGGTTTGGTTGGTTCGCGCCAACTCCATCTTACCCTAAGGGTCCCGACTGTTTTTGGGCCCTCCAAATGGGTTGTCGTTGAGGGCCCGTGGAGGAATTCATCACGGTTCTCCATTGGAGGGTCCGGGGGTCGGCACGACCCTTAAGGTAGTACGAATCTGGGGCGAACCCTGAACCCCCTCAAGTGGTCAACTGGTGTGTTTTCTGAGGATACATGCTCAAAGCTACCAGAAGCAGCACCGAAATCCATTCTTTTTGACGCACCCCAAAAACAAACAAGCAAACACAAAAACAACAACAGGTGGATCCCAACAGCCCCGGAACCCCCTGGAGCCTTTTGAACCCTCCCTGATTCAGCTGCCCCACCCTGAATATCTGGGCCTATCAACTCCTCAGCTTTCAGCTGTTGAGGAACTTCCATTTGGTTAGGAGTCCTGACTGCGAAAAATACTAACATGTCCAGTAGTGATAAACTCCTTTTCAAACCAACAAGGGAACACAAATACAAAAAAAGAAAAACAACACATTTCAGCAACTGGAAGGACACTTTACAAGCAAACAAAACACACGGCGCGAACCTCCACCCCTTGCCTGCGCGCCCTCTCAAAGACGCGTCGCGTCCTCTCTCCGCGCGCCTCGGAGTCGTCCTCCCAGGCCTCCCAGGCGTCCCAGGCCTCATCCTCCCAGCGGCCTCACCGATGGATCCAGCGAGAGGCCAGCGGGAGGCCGAAGTGTTCGGCCGCGGCTTCGTGGGCGAGAAAATGTTTGCCCCGCGCAGTTGGTGGCCTTTGCCGGAGAAAAACGATAGGTTCCCCTGGTAAACAAGGTAAATGGGTAATGAATAAATGGGGTAATAACCCCGTGCAAACGCCACGAAGAACGACAAGGGAAGAGGCGGAGCAGCCCCGAAGAACCTTTAGAGGAAATCCCTGAGAACAGGGTTCCGCAAGGTATCGGCCCTACTAATCCATAAGGATTCTCAAAAGTCAAGTTCTGCCGCAGGCCTTCATCATCTCAAGGACCTCTGTCGCATCATCCGGAGCTGAACCCGACACCCAACCTAGTGTCGCGTAATCCGCTAACAGCTCCTCAATGTCTTCAGAAACAAACAGGTCCTCTCTGGCCGTCTTGTTACAGCTAACTCAAAGAGCTTGCCGACTACTCATAGACAGGGAGACCCAACACCTATGGCAAAGCTCAACAACTCGCGCAGTCCAGTTCGCCGCACCCATCTCTCGCGACGGTCATTGAACTCCGCTGGGTTCAAGCGGTCGAACCCTTGCAATGGCCTGCGCCTTTGCCGCCGCGCCCGGGATGCGAAGGCCCAGAGGGCCCGGACGGCGCCGAGCCCCAGCGTTCTGCTCCGCCTCAGCGCGCTTTGGGCCAAGCGAAGGCTCGTTCGTCATGTCCGACAGGCGACGACAGAATTTCGGCCAAGGTTTGCTAGGTCCTGCAGTGGAGAGGCTAGAATAAGGGTACCAACTTTTTCTCTTTGTTTTGTCTATTTTAGTAGGGCCCCCCAAAAAAAGTTGGTCAAAGGGCACTACTGGGGGACCTAGTTTGGAGAAAGGCGAGGTGGAACCAACCAAAAAACCGCCCTGCGCAACAGCTCTCGGGGAAGAGGCTTGCTCCGAAACCCTGTCGGTGGATAGGATGAAGAAACCGGCCAATCTTCTTCCATTTGGTTAAGTTAAGACCCCTAAAAAAAGTACAAAATATGACCAGTAGTGTTAAATTCCTTTTAACACCAACAAGGGAAAATATTTTAAAAAACAAAAAAAGTCCTAGGCAAATGGAGGTCTTCGACCTCTGATGACAAACAAATAAGAAGTTTGAGCTTCGTTGAGGGAATCTTCTCAAGCGCCATGGGTGAGAAATGAGGAATTGGGACGTTGAGGGAGTTTGCCGCCCTTAGTTGGGTTACAACTTACCTTCGCTTGAACGAAACAGAATACCCAAAAGGAAGCCCAATGGAAATTGGAGCTCAGTGCTGCTAGCGCAAGCTTCCTCCTAGCCAACCCTGGTTTGGAGCACGGTGCTTGGAGATTGGGGTGTGGTTCTCCCTTTATACAGTACAAGAACCAGGGTTCAAATTCCCCAACCACCAATCCCAACCAACAATGCGGGGTAACCTAAACGTCGTTACTCGTTCAATCCTTCCTCCCCCTTCGAAACCAACTCGAGATTCTTTCAAGCTCCTTCTATCCCCCACAAAACCAACTTCCTTCCGCCACCTGCCCTTCCCCCAAACAAAAAAAGACCGACCAAACAAAAAGCACACCAAGTCCACCTCAAGCCCCTAACCCCACCCCAACTCCAACACCCAACTCCAACACCCAACTCCAACACCCAACTCCAACACCCAACTCAGCAAACCAAAAATCCGCTCCCCACCTTCCCCCCCGAACCCAAACCGCAAACCGCTCACCCGACTGGGCGCCCGCGCCCCACTTCCAACTGCCCGGGTGCAGCCACTCCTCCGCCTCTCGATCCGATCGATCCGATCCCCGAACTGCCCAAGCTTCTCCGAGCGCGGTGCCTGGCCCGAAAAAACCCAAGTCCTTGGACCGTTTTCATTTTACGGGGTTCTTTAGGCAGGGGGATGTAGGGGGGGGGTACTTCATTTGCCAATTTGGTCCAAACCCGCAAAGTGACTAGTGTGTGGGGGAGTCTGGTTCTTCCATTTGCTTAAGCCCCCTGGAAAAAACATGTTTAGTTCTGATAGGTTCCTTTTAAAACCCAAATGGGAAAGTCGCAACTATTCTTAAGCTAATGGACGGTTTTGAGGATACCACTTTTGGAGTGGTTTTGAAGAGGGCCAAAGGAACCCACTGATTTTGAGGGTCGCCTAGTGGAAACTAGAAGGAACGGATGCTGGAAAGGTTGCTGCCAGATAATTACAGTACAATCGCAAGGGTATCGCCCCCCCCCCTTTTCTAGACACGCATATGGGTATGTGTTAACATAGAAAAAAACCCAAAAGGGTCTGTCCTTCAGAGCCTGGTGCAAACGGATTTCGTCCCCCCGCGCGCCTGGTCCCTGTGAGCCTTCAAGATCTGCCAGCCCCCCAACAGCCGCGGCCGCCGGCCTCCATCCGTTCTCTCCCCCCAGTTCGTGTGGGTTCCCTGTAGCTTCCCGCTGTACAACTCAACTGGTTTGGTATGGGCTTGCAACAACCAAACTTTTGATTCTTTGCAGCCCACTAAAAATGAAGAGAACCAAACAGCCTAAAAACCAACGGGAACAACAACACATGCCAACACCAGTGAAGCTTAAGAATCGGATTTGTTCCAGCACTCGAAGCTTAAACTGGGGGAGTCTTCTTTAAACAGGTACCCACCCAAAAACCGAACACTGGATTTGGGTTCCACCCAACCACTAAAAGTTAAACAAACTTTTGGTAGTTCTACTAACATGGATTGCGTCTCTTGATATTGACCCAACGACCCAACGAAAAAACCGAAAATCCCGCACGCAGCCCCAACAAAAGCCCAACCCAGCCTGAAACCCCCACTTTTATACGCAGATGCCCAGTGGATTTCCACGGGGGAAAAAAAAGGGCAGGGGCGGAATCCGCTGGGCAGCGGGGCAACGGGTCGTTTCCACGCTGCGACCCTTCGCAGATCTGGGAGCTGCCTGGCCCGCACCTCGTTTTCAAAAGGCACCTCTTCTTGGTTTCTGGTGACCACGCCGCAAAAAGTTAAACCTATTTTTGTGGGTGTGGAAAACCCGAAGTTGGTTTCAACCAAAAAGCTGAAGTCTAAAAAACCCGAAGTTGATTTCAACCAAAAAGCTGAAGTCTAAACAACCCGAAGTTGATTTCAACCAAAAAACTAACATCTAAAAAACCCGAAGTTGGTTTCAACCAAAACCCGAAGTTTATTTAAACCAAAAAGCTGAAGTCTAAAAAACCCGAAGTTGATTTCAACCAAAAAGCTGGCGTCTAAAAAACCCGAAGTTGGTTTCAACCAAAAAGCTGACGTCTAAGAAACCCGAAGTTGATTTCAACCAAAAAGCTGAAGTCTAAAAAACCCGAAGTTGATTTCAACCAAAAAGCTGAAGTCTAAAAACCCAAAGTTGGTTTCAACCAAAAAGTTGAAGTCTAAAGATCCAACCCAATAGCAGTCAAGTCTTGGGGGTCACCTTTGGCAACGAGAAACACTCACCGCTGCTGCTTGGGTTGTCTAGGGACACCGAAGGAGAACCCCAGCAAACTTGGAGGCTCCAACCTTTTTCTTGGGGTGTCTCTTTTGAGGATCCTTTTTTGGGAAACCGAAGGAACGCCATCATTTGGGGGGGAACCCGTTATTATTTTTCTGTTTTTTTGGTTAAGAGGAACCACACCCATTTGAGAATGACACAAGCTCACCATCCGAGGCTGACTCATAAGATTGTTGATCAGGAATTTGGGCTTCTTCAGGAAAGTGCCCTCTTTTAACACCCGGGAACTCATCTGGCGGCCAAAACACTATGCTTAAATGGCTGCGGGTCAACTCAAATTTGGAGGTTCCAACCATTTTTTGAGACACCATATACCGAAACCCTGTCAGCTTCCAACTGGGCTGTCCAAGCTGATGCTTCAATTCGGAAACTCAAACACTTAACCCCACAACAATAAAAACCTAGGATGGCTGGGAACCACCAAGTTCAATGTGGCTCTCCCTCCCCGTTAAACCATGCTGATAGGTTCCTTTTAACACCAGCAGGGGAAGATCGCAAAACATGTTCCTTCTTCAACAAATCAAAAAAAACAACCACTAAACCTAGGAGCATGGGAAACCCCCCACTAAACCCTTTAAAAGCAGCTTAAACAGGGATCCTTTACATTCTACACCTGACGGTTTCCCTTTATTTTGGTGGAAAAAGCCACATGTTTCAAACGGTTGCAACATGAATTTCTTTTAAGGAGCCCTGTTAAAACCCTAGGGACCGGACGCTTTGCGGGTTGAACCACCCAGCTGCCTCCGCCCTTTCGCTGCGCGGCGAAGATCAGCGGAGCCGGGGCCTAGGAGCTCAGCGGTGAGTTGCCCGTTGCCCCGTTGCCCCTCCAGGCCCCCCCAGCCCCCCCCCCCCCCAAGCGGCTAAACCAACAAATGGGTCCCAAGCTGCCCCCCCCCCCCCCCCAGCGTTTCCTTGAAAACCCAACAAACAGAAACGTGGCCTCCCCAAAATGGGTCTGTCTTGTCAGGTTTGGCTTCCTTTTAAAACCCAACAATCAGGTACGCGGTTTCCCTAGACGGGTCTGTCTTGTTAGGCTGGCCCCCCTCCCCCAAAATGGTGGGAATTTCTGGTTGGCTGGTTTCCTCTTCCAACAAAACGAACATGGAAGTGCAAGCCCCTGTCCAAGAGGAAAGTAGTCTTTCTGCAGGCTGTGCACTTCCATGTTCGGTGTGTATGATATGGAGAATCATGCTTCCCTTTGAACTGGCCCAGTGGTTTGGTGGTTTGGTGGGGCGGTTTCCCATTTACCCTCTACAATAGCCAGGGACCCCTTCAAACTCAACTCCAAATCAGCTGATGGTTGCCTGAAAAAGCGGCGCTTGTGTTGTTTTGTGTTGACAAACACTTACAAAACCACCAACTTTCTTGTTTTGTTTTGTTTTGTTTTTGTTTGGTTACATTGAGAAAAGAAGAAAACCCAACTCAACGCTGACCGGAGGCTTCCCGAACCCCATTCGAGACCCAACTCCCCGCCTGCATCAGGCACCGCCGGTACAGCTCCAGAAAGCTGGCCTCCTCATGGGCGTCCGCCTGGCACACGCAAAAGGGAGCTTCGGTTTGACCCCCCCCCAAGAAAAAAACACGCGGGCCAAAACTCGGTCCGAGGGGACCGCCCCCCCCCCCCCCAAGAAAAAAAAGAAAAACACAACAAAAGGGCCGACCAAGCTGCGCGGACGGGCCCATTCTTTCAGCACCTCAGCACCTCAGCAGCTCACCGCTATGGTGACCCAAGTGACTCAAGCGACTCAAGCTCAGGGAGTGAGCTCACGGCTCCTCAGAAAGGCTCAGAACCGATGAACCCTCAGGCATGGCAGTCTTGCGATCGGTTCGATCAGCAGGAAATGGGAAGGACACAAGCATCTGAATCCTCCTAAGAGCGGTTTCCACTCAAGGGAATCGCCACCAAAAAAAAAAACAAAAAAAAACTGTTGATTCCCTGACAACCATCAAGCGGTAGCGAACGGAACCATGGAAACTCCACATTCAATCTGGCAGGCAAGAATCATCATCTGTTCGCTGGATTTCTCGAGCTGCAAAACACAACACCTTACACACCGTGCCATCCTCCGGTCGCATCTCAAAAGGCTGTGGCTCAAAAAGCCGGAATTCCAGATTGGCTTGCCATGGTAAGTGGAAACATGGGTACCAAAACCTGCGGTTTGGTAACCCTGTTTCATTCTGAGCCACACCCAAAAAAGCCTCCGGTCGCCGGGGAGGTCCCCAATCGGTTTTGCGCATGCGGCTCTCGTTCCTGGGGGCTCGTGAATCACCAGCTCGGTTTCCCTCGTTCAGATTGGGATCCGGATGCATGAAAGACAAGGTAAGGGGTTCTTTAAACTAGGTCCTCCAGATTTGAGAGGTTAGAACAACAAAGATCCCCTTACATGAAAGACACATGAACATTGCAACTTGAAAATGGTGGTTTCTTACCAACTTATTTTGGTGGTGAAAAAGAAAGCAACATGTTTCAAACGGTGGCAAAATGGAGATTTCTTTTAAGGAGCCCTGGATTGGCTTGCAGGCTAGTGTCCCACTTCAACAAAGGCCTCGTCCCAGATCCAATCCAAACCACTCATGGGACACCGGGGTGCTCTCAACAAAAAAGAAGCTTGATTCTTCAACCTGATCGCCCTACAGGTGACCCACCCTTACTTCCTGCCTAAAAACTGTGAGGAGGGATCATGACTCCTAAAAACCGAGGCGTTCCTTTTGGCCTCACTTTCAAGCACTACCACGTGACACTTTACCATGCCAGTGGACTTGATGACTAAAGCCAGGTAAAAAGCGCGGAAAGCACACCAAACAACAGAGCTAGGTCCTCCAGTAGAGAGGTTCGCATAAGGCTACCGTTTCTTTTTCTCTAGTCCATTTTAGTAGTGGAACCCTCCCAACCCAAAAAAAGGTGAGAAAGGGCGGGCCAAAAGCGCGAGGAAAACGCCAGAAACGCCGGAACGGTGAGTCCATCCGTCGCCTCCAGGCTGTTGCCCCCCAAGCCAGTCACGAAGACCAGCGTCACCAGGCGGCTCGTGGCCTCGCCATACACCCCCCCCCCGCCTCCCAAGGGACCTGTCGACCTGTCGACTCTCTGAGAATCGCACGTATCATCCAGTAGTTCTAGAGTGCAACGAGATGCAACTGAAATCATTCTGCAGGAAACAACTTGCATATCCCACATAGTCGTACCCTAGCTTCAAATCAAAACTGGTACCATTGGTTTTGACCCACAGCCATATCCCAAATAGTCGTACCCTCAAATTGGTGGTACATGGGTTAGGGTACATACCCCAAAATCCATCCCGACAGAAGGCCTATAGGTGGGCTATGTCCATTTGGGGTTAGAAACAACCATGTTGATTGGGGTTGCTGAGAAAACTGGGCAGTCCGCTTTCAGATCCCCTGTTAAAAGTTTTAACTTTTGGTGGGTTGAATGGACACCCACACTACACCAAAAAAAAGAGACGAGGAACCGAATGATGCACCGAGAAACGGTGGGGTTTGAAACGGTCAGGTACCTTTCCCAATCCAAACCACCGAAGAACGAAGAAAGTATGTCCTTTCTTTTCAGGGTACCCCTTTTGGGGTTCAAAAGGAAACGCCCTCTTTGCAGGCCTTCAGTTCCTATTATCTGCACCCAGTTTCTCTCAAAGGAAAAGCCTGAGAAAAATGGGTGGTGTGTCCGACTGTCCATTGAAACAATCGCCACTTTGGGTCTAGAGTCCTTTTTTGGAGTTGGTACCCTTTTTGCAGGTTTGAAAGGGAGACCAAAAGGAACACCACCTTCTTTTTTGGGGGGAGGGGGAGTCCAACCTAAAGAAACAAAAGACCCACTTTTGGAGGGGAGCACCTGCACGTCCCGGCCCCCTCGCGAGACATGGTTTGCTTCTCTCCCGCCTTAACGAGGGCCCACCAGGCCTGCGACAAAGTCCACATGGCCTGAGCTCGGGAGCCCGCGGGAGCCCGCGGGAGGTGGGCGACAAGGAGGTGGCTTTAGATGGCTGTCCGCTTTCAGATCCCCTGCTAGTTTAAATTCGGAAACCCCAACCAAACCCTAAAAGTCTAAAAGGCTAAGGGGATGGCCGGGAACCACCAAGGCTGTAGATGGCTATGAATCTCAATGGACACCACATCAGAAGATGGTGGAGGATGTTTTGTTAGATGGCTATGAATTTTAGTGGGAACCACCTCAACAGTGGTTGGACATGAATCCCGAACTCTATGATGTCCACCAAGGGGTCCCTATTAAGATTTTGTTTAACACCCCAAATTTGTATTATTGTTTCACCTGAACGTGCCCCCCTCGGAGAGTGAGGTGTGCAAGAATTGGTTGAAACCATAGGGGTGTCGCTGCAGGTTTTCCTCATCAAAGAGCAGTCAAGGGATGTCTATGCTGCACGTGTTTTCACATACCACTCGGGAAAAAGACACCAAAAGGCTTGCTCTTGTTCATAAACTCTCTCCCCCAACAAGTGGTCGACACCCATAAACTGGAGCGCGAAACAGAGAACCCAATTCGTAGGGGGCTCAGACTTCCCTGGAGAAAAAAACAAAAATGTGTCCAGTCGTGAAATCGATTCCCTTCCAAACCAACAAGGGATTTGTTTTTGTCAACAAAAACACACATTTCAGCGAATGGAAGTAATTGGTGGTTGGGAGCTGGTTTCCCTCGGCATTCGAATCCCCAAACCACTACATATTATGATCAAATGGGAAGATCTGTGGATGGACGAAATCCATTTCGCACCACCGTAGCAAAAACCCTGATTTCTGATTCCATTCCCCTACGTAAACACCAGCAAACAAATGGTTTCAATCATGGTAACTCAATTCACTGATTCACGGTGCGAAGTGGATTTCGCAACCATCCAGGGTATGAAGTGACCCGATGATCCGACTTATTCCTCCAGTAGAGAGGTTAGAATAAGTTGGTACCAACACTGTGACTATTTTAAACCTCCTAAACCCAAAAAAGTTGGCGAGAAAGGGCACCTAGCTGGGGGACCTGGCCGCTGATCCGATCGAAAGGAGCAACAGCCAAGGAGCATCTGCGACCTCATAGGGACTGTCCCCGAAGGCCGCCACCAAGTATCCTCCGACGGCGGCGTCGGTTTTCCCTTGGCAATTGCCCCCTTTTTGGGGGTTTTCCCTTGGCAATTACTTGCCTTTTGGGGTGGTGGTTTAAAGGGAATCCACGTTTTAAAAAAAAATGACAGCACCATGTTCGAGATTGTTGGCGTGGTTCTTTGAAGGGACTTTTGGGGGTGGATTTTCAAAGGGGTGGATTTTCAAACGGGAAACCAGATAGGCTCAGAATCCGCCGACATTGGAAATGAAAGGCAACGAAGGAGAAATGGAAACGAAGGGAGCTAGAGGAAATTATTGGAACTGAAGGGGGCATGCGTGGGAACTGAAGCAGAAATGGAGGGAAAACGACAGGGAATTTGAGTGGGGGAGCTCAAAGCAACCGATTTTGAGGCCACCAAATGCGTGGGAGCGCGCCTCTCGGAGAGGCTAAAACAGGTAGGGCCATTGGTTGCCCACCAGCTCCAGGCCATCAACTGCTTCGGAAACTATAACCTAGGTCCTCCAGTAGAGAGGTTAGAACAAGTTGGTACCAACTTTTTTTGTGGCCTATTTTAGTAGGGGAACCCTCCCAACCAAAAAAGGGGTGGGAAAAAGGGCACCTAGCTGGGGGGGACCTAGTATAATTATCCCGGAAACTATGCTCCTTCCAGGTGTTCTCACAGACCCCAAGTGGCCAACCCCTCCCCCCCTTAAACATCCCTCAAAGAGGAAACTCGCAAATCAACGTCGCGATGAAACCACCAGGGACCACAGCCAATTGAATAAGGTGATGCTGAAAAGGGAAACATGGGTGTGGCTCCCAAGTGAGGGCAGCCTGTTTAAAGAAAGGGACACCCTTTGAGAACATCACCATTTTGGGGTCCCGTTTTCCGTATTTTGACACACTCAAATCTTCGTTTCTATTCAGGGGACGCCAATTTTTGGTTGGGTCTTAAAGGCGAACCAAACGGAACCCGAAGCCATTTTGGAGCGATTCCAAAAAAAAGACACCCCAAATAAGCTCCCTCCCCCCCCCAATCCGAAATCCATCTCCTGGGCACACGGTGCCGGACCGCCTGGGCCCCTCCGGATCCTTGGAAGCGAACAAGCAAATTCCGCTTTCGCGCGGCGACAAACAGATGGGCCTGTCTTCTGTTTAGCGGACCCCCAATCGTGGTTGTCCGTTTTGTTTGCAGTTCAAACCACCAAACAAAGGGGGTCCCCCCCAGAAGAAAAAAAATGGGGCAACCCCTCTTGCTTTTTTGGTCGGAAAAAGGGAACCCTTCTTTTGTGCGGGAAAAGGCCTCTTTGTTGTTGAAGCGGAAAACCTTGGTAGGTAAGGATAAGGCAAACCTTCTTCTTTCTGGATGCGGGTTACCTTCCCAACAATGAAAGCTGACAGTCGGCTCGGGGGTTGGAGGACGAAAGCTTTCCAATCAAGTAAGCCTATCGACTTCCATCATTGGAAGGCTTAAGAGCATAGGGTTCTTTTTGGCTGAAAATAGATGGATTTCCCTGGTAAACGATGAGGTACAACCAGGTGAACCACAAATCGCAATCTATTTTTAACCAAACAAGCGGAAAAGAAACACCTATGGCTAAGCCAAGAAGATCACCGTCGATCCCATCTTCCGATAGGTTCTCGTGGACTGCAACACCAAATCTCTGGATTCGTAAACGCCTGGCTTTTCCGGGTTCCATGTGAATCCGTAGAGGGGGCTAGGCCGTAAAGGAAATGGAAAAAACTTGTTGGGGTTAGGGAGTAAAAAGTCAAAGCAACCCAGTTTCAGGGATGTCCAGCTGTGTTCCCTCCTGTCCATTAATACGTGGAACCTGGCCGAGGGGTCCTGGAAGACTATCTTTCTTTACAAGGGACCCTCTGGTGGCTTCCATGTTAATGGAAAGGAGGGTGATAGATTTTGGATTGCCTTATTTAAAGTGGTTAAGCAACATTCCGTAGTCACTTCCGCGTGAAAATCAACCGCTAAACGCGATGGTATATCACTCATTTATATAGACACTATAGAATTCTACTAATTTGTCATTAGTATGACTCCTCTTGTTTGGTGCTTGGTAGTAGTGTTATGTGTGGTATCATTATTCCTACTAAACTATGTGTGTTGTTATTATCATCATTGGTGTCATCATCATTATGATTAGTGTTCTGTTCGTCATTATTATCATCATCAACATCATTATCATGATTGTTGTTTGTTGTTAGTGTTGATAATCGTAATACTAATATTAATAGTAATAACAATAATAATTATTATGTATTTATAGGTATGTACACATGTATGTACATGTATACAGTTAATTGATTATGTTACTGTAGTGTATTTGTTTACAAAAGAAATGGAGTCATCTTTGTGTTATCAGTCAGCTCTTCTTTATATAATGCTATCATGGATACTCTTATCAATCATTACATTCTATATTGTGTCGTATCCATGTCCTTCCTTGTTAATTCACATTTCATGGTTGGCAATTGTTCACATGGCATGGTTTTCAATTGATTGTCATTCCTTGTCTATCTTCATCTCTTCATCTCTTTATCTAGGTCCTCCAGTAGAGAGGTTAGAATAAGGGTACCCTTTTTCTGTAGTCTATTTTAGTAGGGGAACCCTCCCTCAAAAAAGGGTAAGAGAGGGCACTACTAATGTTCACCTACGATTAGTAAAAAAAAACTGCCCCTAAATAAAGCTAAACTGTTTCCCCAACCCAATCATCAACTACCCCTAAATAAATCTTAACAACAAAAATGCCAGTCCATGCAAACCCTCATGGAATGCATGCAAACGTTCTTGGCCCAATACTACTTTAGAATTGGCCCAATTCTAAAGTAGTATTCGAAAACCAATAAAACAGAGCCCAATACTTAACACATTCTAAACTTTTCCTGACCCTGAAATTTGTCCCCTTAACTTTATTTAGGGTCATTCAGGGGGGAGGGGACCCCTAAGTATTTATTAATCAGAGGTGGACAGTAAAGGACCTAGTTACTATTTTTGACTTTTTTGTAGCCTCATGAATCGAAGCCTTACCGTCCATCCCGACTGGGAAAAAAGCGACCTCCGCCTCCCTGAGTGGGTATTGCGGCGAAAATTTGGGGGTAGCCCCAAAATAAGTAGTTCAACAAACGCCGAAAAGGCTGCCTTGAAGAACAACACGCACCCACACGAATGTTTCTTGTGCTAAAGGTCCACATCTGCCTAACTTTTTCATATGAATGACCTTCATCATGGTCTCAATACATGGGTCTTCGACCATATAAGGGTACCCTTTTTTTTCTACCATCTATTTTAGTAGGAGAACCCTCCCCAAAAAAAGGGTGAGGAAGGGCACTACTGGGGGACCTAGTCTTAATCCATGGGTCTTCGGCCATAGTAAATTTGGTCACCGAGTTGGCCCCCGGCCGCCCCGGCGATGCAGAACTCCGCCGGGAAGACCGAGGCGGTACCTGGGTCGGTGGGTTTTTTTGTTAAAGCCGGGCTGAAATGGCCACGTCTTGGCTGAGACGTGGCTCGGGTCATGTGGGTATTTGTTTTTCTTTGAAACGACCCGGCCTTGAATTGGGGCGGATCTTCCTTTTAACTTGCCCGTCAAACCAACCGAAAGGGCGAAGGCTGAAAAAAGCACAAGCCCGTATTGAGCAATCTGGCCATGTCTGAGGGTATCGAAAACTAACCACTCTAACGGGAACCCCGTAACCCCCCATAGCAATAACCCCAGGTGGATTTTGATCAAGTCCGATTCCATAGCAAACAGGTCTTCACCAAGTCCGGGGTCATGCACCGCGAATCCACGGAACCCAAGCCCGAGGCGTGAGGTGTTCGGGGCGTCTTTCAGGGCCCCAAGCCCCAAGATGGCGTCGGCTTCCCTGTCCCATAAAAAAACACAAAAGAAAACGGGGTACCCTCAAAAAAGGCGAGCAAAGCGAATGGAACCAGGAATGGACACTCAGAAGGTTTTGAGGGGGAAAATGGAAACCAAACCCTTGAGGGTTCACTCATTGAGAGACTCAGATCTGGGGACCTGTGGCGCCCTGGCGGTTGCTTGTCTTTGGATTCCTTGAGCCACCCAAAGCAAAAAAATGCTCTCTGGAACTTCCAACCTGAAATTGACACAGGACGTGTGTAAGCTTGTGGCAACGGGCCAAACATTCATCTGGGATCAAGGGTGTGGAATTCGTACCCTGGTTGTTTCTCGGAACTTTTTTGTTTAACGGGAAGGATAAAGAAGTACCTTGAATGCACCACGCAGGGTACTTCTATAAGAATCTGTACCCTGATTGCTCCCACATTCCCTGAATTCATTGCTTCTGCTTCAAACAGCCAGGGCCCTCGGAAAGTGAAGCGCTTTGGCCCACAGCCCCACCCGGTATCACCCAGCCCCACAGCCCAGCTCGGAAAAGAACCGGTGGGAACCGCCTTCCAGCTACGAGTGGGAACCGCTGCTCGTGTGTTGGCAGGACACGACATCCGGTTCTTGAGGCGTGAGACCATCCTGAAAGGACTGACCTGGAACTCACGAATGGCCATGGCTCAAAACCAAATCGGTTAGGTTCCAGTGAACATCCGATTCAATCCAACCACCAAAATAGAATCCAAAATGGGTGGTGAATTCACCTACCCCAAAATGGTACCATTGGTTTTGACCCACACCCAAGTCTGTGCTCAAACCCCAAATACCAACTTGTTCCAACCATCAAAGTGGAGGTTTGGGGCCTCCAATTCTCCTCCAAATCTCTCCCCTTCCATACGACCTGGGCTGTCCGTTTTCAGATCCCCTGCTAAAGGGGACGAACTGGTAGTGGGTTAAAATCAGAAACCCAACCACTAAATCAACTCAAATGGACTAAAAGCCCACGGAACCTGACGGCGCCAAGAAATGGTTGCCGCTTTGCGTTGGAAAACCACAAGGAACAAGGAGTGTAGCGGGACCCCCCAAAAATGGCTTCGGTTGAAGTTTTTTGGTGTCCCTTTCAACCCACCCCAAAAAGATACGCTCAACGTCCATTTGCTTAAGGACCCTGGAAAAATCAAACAAACTTCCAGCAGTGCGTTCGATCCCCTATAAAACCAACTTAAGGGACACTGTAAAACTATTCTCCCTTTCAGATTATATGGTTTCAACTCAAAGAAACAGACATTCAGCAAACGGTTTCCTGAAAAAGAAGCCGACAAAACCCCAGGCCCAGCCGTTTCCTCGTCTACGTCTATCCCCAAACCCCCCAAACCCTCCCCCCCCCAAGCGGATCTCGCTCCGAGTCCCCCGGCTGGCGGTGGAGTCCAAGTCCAGCAGCGCCAGGCGCTGCGGGTCCAACTCGTCCGGCAGCATCTGACGAGTTCGTTTCGATCGAGCCCAGGCCCAGCGACGCCGAACCCCACCGCCCGGTACCCGTTTTCTGGGGAAGGGAAGCCAAAAAGGACAACCACAGCAGCATCAGGTCATAAGCAAAAAACCCGGTGTAAATGTAGACGGCTGAGTTTGCGACGTGCCACGGCTACCTCGGCTACCTGTGCTGTGGCTCTTGTCAAGACTGCATTTTGGATGCATGGCTTCGAGGTCAATACACCGAAACCGCCCGGTACCGTTTTGGTGTAAAGGGAAGCCAAAAGGACAACCACTACTTCCAAAGTACCCCATCTTTACATCTGACGAGTTTCGGATCTAGCGCTCTTGCATTTAGTCCCCTGAAAGGAATTGATTTGCCTCTGTGACACGCTACGAGGCTGGGGGTAAAACGAGGTAAACCACTGGGTGCTCAGTGGCACCTGGAGTCTCCTGCTGAGCCTTAAATGGTTGGCCATGACCCCTTCTTATATTGGGTAATGACCGTGGAGACTCCAGGTATGAAAATGGTCGCAGAACCTGTCAAGAATCATGTTGGCAAAACCATCAGTATAAAAACCCGGTATCCAAACCCGGTATCCAAGCCCGGTATCAAAACAAAGCCCCATGCCAAACCCTGGTATCAAAACCCAGAACCATGCTTCAAGACTTAAGAAGGCAAACAAATCCACTTGAGTTATGGTTGGGAGTATCCCGTATTAACCTTCATCTACCCGGGTTTTGATTCTGGCTCATCTGAGTTTCCATCCCAGAGCTGCCCAGACCCGGGACCCAGCCGAACCCAGCCCGCTCGTAAAGGGCTCGTCTGGCAGCCACAGTTTCCCGTAGGTTCCTATGATAGGTGTATGACAGCCTACTCCTCGGACTTCTGTGTGAGGTGTCAGGGAAAAAGCACAAATGGTTGCCGTTGATCTAGCTGTACCCTCCTTTTCCACCCTCTTTGGCAATGCTTCTCTTCAAAGATGGGCCAAACCACTGGAAAAAAAAAGGTTGTTTCTGAAGGGAACGATGGGTGAGGAGAATGGGGAACCCAATCGGTCGCGTTCTGGGGCGGTTTCCCATTTACCCTCTACAGGAACCAGGGGTTCTTCCCTTCCTTTCAAGCCGGCCATTTGGCTTCATGGTGGCAAGGCAACTAGACAAGTCTGGCAAAACCATAAGTCGTTGTTTTTTGCCGGGTCAATGACCTTGTCAGTTTCTAGGGTGATTTGGTAACTACCCCGAGCAGCCGGGCACTTGGTGACGGGAACAGTCAAGAAGCGAGTTTTGCTGCGAGAATTGCAAATCATGTTGTTTTCTAACATTTGGGCTCCACTTTTGAATTCAGGTGTGGTTTGGAGCCAAATTGGTGGTTTGGTGGTGAAATCGAGAGGTTTCCCGACTAAACCCTCTACAACAAAGCCAGCGTTCAAATCCAATTCCAAACCACCAACCAAGGCTAAATGACTTGCTGGTTTGATAGGCAGGGAATGGAAAATGGAATGACGCCGAACAAAACCATCCAACTGGTAGTTTCCTCTAAGGGAATCCCCCTCCGGTTCATTCCCAAAACCAAAACCCAGAACGGTCAAGGCCAGTGTCAACAACCCCCCCATAAGGCCAAGTCTTTTTGGGGACTGAAACAACTTGGCAGCTCGGAAAGAAGGAAGTACACATCGCATGTGCGTTTTGAGGCTCGGTACCTTGTGTGAGATTGGTTTGAAGCGAAATCAAACACAACCCGAGGGACCTGGAAATCCAAGGTCGTCTTTACCTTGACTACAAACAGGGTTCCCATGAATTAATTTCCCCTCAGTTGGAAGTTCGTTGCCAAGGGAGTGGTTACCCCCTTGGCGTAGCCACGGGATTAACTCCAAACGGGAGAGTTCTGGGTTACAAGTTCTAACCTATAGTTGCTTTACCAGCAACTTAATTGGCGAATCAAACACCGCAGGTTTGTGCTATGTGGTACCCCAGCAACTGGGTGCCGCAGCGTGCCCCGTAGCTCCCCCCCCCCCGCCCTCCCCGCCCTCACATGGGCGTGTCTTATATCAGGGTACCCCGAAAATGGCGGGGTGTCCCTTTGGTTTCCCTGTAAAACAAACCGAAAAGCGGATCCCCTAAAAAAGACACCCCTGCATTGAGCCACGGAAAGGAAATGAACAAACAAGGTTTGCCTGGCTGTGGTTGGTCATTTTGACGAATGTCACTCTGATGGACCCAGAATTGTTCGGTGGAACCATTTTGTTCCCCTGCTGAAGCGTTCCACGAATAACAGGTCAGCCCCCCATTTTTGGGCCCACCAGCAACCGGGGGGTATGTTCAACTCACTTTCTGAGTGGATGGCCCAAAAGCAAAGTCAAACTTTGTGTATGCCTCTTAAATGGTCCCAAAAAGAATAAAGTCCATGAACTCAGGAAGTGAGTCAAGCACTACAGCACCCCAAGGAATTGAGTGACTTCCATGCGCGGGATAGAACTCCAAAAGCCAACAAATGGGTAATGGGTCGACCGATCTCAAAATCAGAAACCGCCAATCAGTTTTTCTCCAATTGGTGTTTTGGATTGGTTGTTTGGGGGTTAGGGAACCAGGGCTTCAAACCCCCAAACCACCAATCCAAACCACCGATTAAGGAGCACCTGAGCAGCGGCTGTTTTTGAGGGCACCCCTTTTCTGTTGGATTCCTTTCGGAAAGCGGTTGTCCGCCACTTCGATTCAGAAAGCGAACCAGGCCCTGCAGAACCCCTTTCGGTGTCCCGAGAAAAGTCGCTTCCGGAAAAGGGCGCACAAACGAAAAACGCGAAAACGCATGGGCTTTCGCTTGAACCAATGTGACAAAGGTAACCTCAAAATAATTCACGCACAAACCTCCAGAAGTGTAAAATAGTTACATAAATAAACTAACTAATACAGAAACAATTAATGCATAAAAAATAAATAAATAAATAAAATAAATAGATAACCAAATAAATGTATATAAATGTAGATAAATGTATATAAATGTATATAAATGTATATAAATGTATACATTTGTTTAGTTGTTTTTTATTTATTCATTTATTGTTTCATTTATCATTTAATTGATTTATTTATTCAGACACCTATACATATGCGAATGCATATTTATGTATATATATATATATATAATCGGCGAACACGGATGGCTCGCCGGTGCACCTCCAGAGCGCTTTTGCTGCGCATGCTCCGGCCATTGCACGGGTATATATTCATACACCTATACATATGTGAAACTTCATATACATTTATGGGCATATATATATATATGCATCTCTACTCTTGGTATGGTAGCTAAAAACGTTGTTTTTGCAGACCCCCAGTAAAAAATTGAACAGAACCGAAAAACAAAAACAAAAAGCAAAACACATGCCAAGAACAGTGAAGTATATATGCATCAGCCCTTCCCCCCTCCCCGACCGAACACACTGCCCGCTCCTCCCAGGCGGCGCTGGCTTCTCGCACTCCCCGAACTGCAGCCACCTGGCCGAGCTGGTCCAGAAGGCTCCCCTCAACCCGCCCCGACAGCTAACCTGGGCTGCCCGTTTTCAGAGCCGCAAAAAAAATGATAACTTTTAGTGGGTTACATGCCACCACTAAACACTAAAAGCTAAAAGGCTAGGGGGATGGCTAGGCACCATCCCCTTTGTTGCCTGGTTTTTGTTTTTTCCCCCAAGCTGAGAGAGGGTATGTTGTTGCTTTTGTGCGTACCTGGAATTGGGTTAGAACAGATTTTGCCCAACAGCTGAAAGCTATGGATTGGTGGACAAGCCCAGGTAGGCTCCTTTGGGGCAGCTGGGGCCTCGTTTTCTGCAGTTGGTACTCCTTGTTTGGGCTAGACGGGAAGCCAAAGGGAAAACCCAAATCCGTGTCGGGGCTAAAGAAGGACTCGCCCATTTGGATGTTATGTGAACAAAAAACCTTCTTAGGGTCGCTTATATTGGTTCATGGGGCTTGAGGGTTCAAATGGAAGCCCCTCATTTCCTCCATGTGTTTTGTTCGTAGGGCATACGTCCACCACTTTGAAGGCGGTTCCCTCTAAACATCATACTGTAGCCATTTGGACCCTGTTGGATGGGTAGCAAATGGGGCAGACGGGTCCGAACAAAAACGTGGCATTTTGGCGATTCAAGGAGACAAAGTCAAGCCGGCAAAAGTCTGGCAATGCTACACATCATTGGCCTTTGGTGGAGGCAATCATGAGCCTTCCTGACTGAAGAGGTTCTCAGGGCTTGATGGGGGGCAGGGTTCAAATGCATCTCCTAGCTTTAACTTCAGACATGTGTTAAGTACTTCGTGGCAAGCGCACATGTTGACAGATTGCAATCCCACATGGCTTCGGGGTTATGCTGGGGGGCTACCTTCAGATTTCCTGGGCACTGGTCCTGCTAAAATTGGCCAACTTGCAGTTTGAATTCGGAAACCCTACCACTACACCAACTAAAAACCTAAGGGAAAAAACGAGCGCTCCGGCAAAGGAATTGGACCCTCGCCATGTTGAGTCCCCCTGGAGTTGCGTACTGCGCTCCTCCTTCAAATCTGGGGGTGGGCAAACCTAGCTGAACATAGTGAGTCGCTGTATGGGTGGGAAACACAACCATTTGCCAAAACGCGATATGAGATATATACACACCTGGATTGCCGCGTTGCTCGTTTAAAACATTTACTGAGTCACGTTCATGAAAGTGGCGGATTTGCCCGAGGCAAAATGGGCTCGAAGATTTTTGTCTTGAGTCGCCTTTCCCAGGGCTGCGATCGGCCACCATTGGTTCGGCGACCTGTGCGAGATGCGGCGATCTTGCCCATGAAGTCCTCGTCCATCTGGACGCTGTGGGACAGAGGGTTCAGAACTCATGCACTTCCGTGGGCGGCCCTTTGCAGAGCATGCACCACATGAGACAACATGTGGTGCTTCGGTTGCAGCTTGAACCGAGGCCAAGAAAGTCTGTAGACAGCGCAAAAACTCCGCGCCGTGTCGCGCAAGGTCACGCGCAGCTGCTGGCTGCATCCAAAATAGTTCTTGGTACAGCCCTCGCACAAAACCATTTCCGGCTCTCAATGCCAAATGTGCGGCTGGATTGGCGATGTGTGGAAGTGGATTGGTGACTAGGAGGTCGGGTTAGAAGGGAACTTGGATTGCCACCCTGCTTAACCCAATATACTCCCTACGTAGGGTATATTCAGGCTAAAGTCCTGACAAGCTGATTAACCAAAGCCGCGGTTGATTCGCATGTTGCAGCTAGGGGACCGGTAGCAAACACTTTCTCAACTAGCTTTTGGTTGGTCTACTCGCCATACGTTTTTCAGCTTGAATCAACCGCAGAAGCCGCTTCGCAAGCGGGATGCTCATCCAAATACGTTTGCCCTTCATTACTTCAGACAACCCATGGGGCGATGTCAACCCAAATTGGCCTTTGCGCATCACCCCAACACCCAGTTGTTCAGTGACAATGGTAGGTTTAGTAGGGAAGCCACCAGATAGAAAGAAAGGTAAAAAGGGTGCCACTGAACAAATTGAAACAAGAAACTCCATATTTCCTGGAAAAATTGCGTGGGGTGGGGGGGGGCCGGGGGGCAGACCCCAACTAGCCAGAGGGCGCCAAACACCTTGTCAGCCCTTTCATGCTGTGTGGAGCCTGAAAAAACAGGAAATTGTGCCCCACTTTGTTGTTGTTTTGCCCTGTTCTCAGTCTGGTAGCCAGAAATTGCGGGAATTGTCTGCCAAGAGATCCCCAAGCCCCAACCTAACCCCAAGCCCGCCCCCCCAAAAAAAGATAAATCCTCCAACCTTCGTTCTGGGGACTCACTTCCTGAGTGAATTCGCAAACAAAAAACCTATCAACTTTGTTCTCCACTAAAATGGTGCAAACCAAAAAGTGAAACTAAAGTTCAGGGAGTTACGTAGTTATTGACATGGCCCAACCTGTTTCCTGACTTGGACCAACCCGTTTCCTGACTTTGTCCAACCTGTTTCCTGACTCGCCCCTTACCCGCGAAGGATCTCCTGCCTCGTGGAGGAACCTCCGGCGGCAGCCCACCCTATGGGCCAATTGGAGGACCCCGGATCTTTCTGTAGAACCCGTCCTAGGTGTTCCCTCCAAAAGTGGGCTGAATCCAACCACTAAAACGTCAAAAATCAAACCCTTGGTATGGGTAATGCAGCCCATTATTAAAAATTTGAACGGAGCCAAACCAAAAGACTTGCTAAGAACAGTGAAGAAAAGGGTGGCATCCCCATCTCTCAAATAAAGGGTACAAAGCCTCAAAGAAACACCTACCCCATGATTAAGTGCTTCCTTTGGGGGATTGCTTGTTTGTGACATACAGTGACATACCGCAATTCATCCAGGGTTCAGGAACGAGCATTTTTGCACCTCAAGCACCGGAGAGCGACTGGAAAACTGTGAGGGAGGTGCAGAAGTGCAGTGTATGGGCCCTGAATGGATTGGCATCTCCAACTTGGATGTTCGGCCAAGTTAGTAAGTGATTACCAATTAAAAACTACCCCCTTTTATCCAGGTTCACCCGAATTTTAGATGGGTTATAACCTTACCAACAACTTGCTAACTTGGCGAATCGAACATCCAAGAAGTGAGCCGAGTTCGTAGTCCATCACAAAGATGGCATAAGAGGCACAATCATAAGCTGGTACGAAAATGGTGAACCCACCATGCTTGAAGAACCTAGAAGGAGGATATCCGCAACTCTTTCCGGCTGGGATTGTCCCTTAACCTTCACGTTCCCGGATTTTGATTGTGACTCATATGGGCCATGCTGACTGTCGGTGACCGCTGGAGCCAAGCTGCCAGTGAATTTGTTGACCCCGGATTAATCAAACAAAACACCTTCTGTTCATAGGGGCTCTACAAAACTGGGTCCCGCAAAACGGACCCGCAGTTTTCCAGGACTGCCTTGCTTGCAGTCCTGGTAGAAAAAAGGCGCAGCCATCTCTGGGGTCCCGGGGCGAGATATGCTGGGATCCAAGTAATAAGCTTGTGTTATCCCTTAGGAAAACAAATTAGTGGGGATACCAGGGACGCGGGGATGTGCGAGGATTCCCTGCAAAGGAGTTTCCATGTCGAAGTATTACCCGACAAATCTGTCCATATCCCTGCTTCCCCGATATCCCTCTAGGTCCTCCGGTACAGAGGTTCGAATAAGGGTACCCTTTTTGCTGTAGTCTATTTTAGTAGGGGAACCCTCCCAACCAAAAAAGTTGGTGAGAGAGGGCACCACTGGGGGAGCTAGCCCTGCTTGTTTGATTGTCTGAATCACCGGAGCTCGTAATTTCCACAAGTCCAGCCGCTTGACCCTTCCCCTTTTCCCTGGGGCGCGCGCCACCAGCGGCCATCGTCGTAGTCTTCCTTCCACCGCGCGTGCGTGTCCATGCCTGGCGCAGGGTGTGGCCAAGTCGGGGAAACCCGAGAATGGTGGTTGTCCATTTCTGGGCTCCCCTCAGATCCCGCGCTAACTTTTAGTGGGTTATATAAATGGAAACTACCACTAAACACTAAAAGGCTAAAAAGCTAAGGAACGATGGCTGGGAGCGACCATGATTTGGTTTGCCTTTAAACCAACCTCGAAAAGGACGTCCCGGGAAAAACGCAAACACTGTGATTCAAGACATGCAGAACTGAGCTCCAGGTGCAAACCATCGCGGGTCTGAGAGAAGTCAAGCGCCGGTCCCCCATGCTGACCCTTCTCACAAGCCAAAAGGGCTCAACCCTTGACACATTGGACGTGCAAGCCACCCCTCCAAACGGGTTTGTCTTTTTTGAGGGTTCCGCTTTTTGGACTCTTTTTTTAAAGGAATTCTCGAAGGGGTGCCCTGAAAACGGGCACAGATGGTATCAGGGCACGAGCCAATCAGATGTAGCAGCCGGATGTTAAGGGGTCCATGCTGCCGGGTGCTTCTTTTTTTTTTGTATATATATATATATACTTACTTGTATATATATATATATGTATATATATATATGTATATATATATATGTATAATATGTTGCAACCAAGTTTGTCTCCAGAGGGATCTGCACGGCAACATCGGAACGCGCCTACTCAAGGGACAATGGTGATGGGTTCCTTTCAAGTGACTCTTCCAAGGTCCTCACTCCAACTGGAAATACCCAAAAATTAGTGGTGGTCTGTCCAACCCTTGGTACGGTAGCAAAAAACATTATTTTTTGCAGCCCTCCACTAAGAATGAACAGAACCTAAAAACCTCAAAACCTTAAACCTAGAACCAAAAAACCTAAACACGTGATCCAACGATCACGTGACGAATTATGAGGTCACCAGGCTACACAGGGGTCACAGGGGTCAGGCGTCCAGGCAGGCTCCATGTCTTTGTCTTCCAGTGACCGCACGTGAACCCAAAAAAGAAGCGGCCTTGCCGGGATGAGCATGGTGAATCCGCATATCAAGGACAACCGTTTTTGTTTCTTCCTCTGTTTTTTCCGAATGAGCTTCCTTTTCACGGAGGGTCCTTTGAAAATAACATTGCGATTTGCGTAAAAGTGAGTGATTCGAAGCTGATGACAGTGAATTGGAGTTATGTTGTGATATGTTCGAGAATCCTTTTTTTTTTACGCAGGGAGAAGTGGAAGTCAGAGACCTTTCTTAGCCCCACCCCGCAAAGCAACTGAGTTTCCCAGTGGGGAGGTTCGAAGGGAAAGGTCGGGAAACCTGTGGCGGCATTGCAATCTTGGAGCAGCCCAGTGGTTGGCCGGTCAGCGGGTGGCATGTCTTGGTGCTACCAAAGAGTCAGATGTCCACTTGGGAACATGGAAACGGAGCTGAACAAAAAACTCCAAACGCGCAAAACCGTCTTGGACTTGCCGCGTTCTGTTTTTCCTTTGAAGAAGCAAAGGTGTTGAAGAAACCACCCCAGCCCCCAGCCCCCAGCCCCCCCCCCCCCAAAACCTCCTCCCCACCCCCCCACCCCCCCAAAAGCCGCCGCCTCCGCTGAAGCCTCCGAACCCCCGGCCGGTGAGGGAGCCCAGGATCCTGCGGAACGTTCTCGGTTTCCACCACCGAAAGTGGTTTCCATCAAAAACGGTTGGCCTAGGTCCTCCAAATTTGAGAGGTTAGAAGTTGCGAAGTTTGAACTGTGGTCTTTCTTGTTCTTTTTTCTATTTTAGTAGGGCAACAGGGCACTACTGGGGGCTAGTGGCTGTTTGGCGGAGCTACGCATCCATCAAGAACCAATCATCCATCCCCCGGTTTCCATCCCACTAAGAATCAATCTAACCGGGGGGAAAAAAGGGGTTGGAGAGGGGCAATGAATCCATCTAACGGCGTAGAGAATAAAGAGAACCATTTGGAATCACTGAACAATGGTATTGCCGATAGGTTCCCTTCCTCCCACCAACATAGAAAACCATCCTGGCACACGTTCTCTCAATGGGTTTGCTTAAAGAGGATGCCAAATGGCTCATTCCGAATGGTTCATTCCCAAAAGTTGGTTCCAAATGCTTGCGGAAGAAGGGGAAACCACTTTCCCAAACGGTTCATACCTCCGAAGTTGATTTTTCTGAGAGCCACCCATTCCCAGAGCGGATTTGCGACCCACCCACCCAAATATCTTTTCAGAAGTCGGAGCAAGGGGGCTTTGAATGTTGGGAATTCCCGGTTTTTTCCGCACAGGCCCTCGACCTGTCAACTGCCCAACATCTGTGAGACCAAACCAGAGTTCCAGCCAAAGTACGCGGCTTCGAGCATTAGGAACGAATACTTTACCCTCGGGATTCAGGGGAACTACCGGACTTTTTTGAACCCCCTTGATCTTGATGGGTGCTTGTGGCTTTAGTGGGGATTCATATCACAGGAAAGTTTTTCCCCACCGTCTATTCATAGATTCCAAGTCACAAGTCCTCAAAGTGGGTACTTAGGGCAGCTAAGTGGTGCTTCGACTGAACCCAGTGCTGTCAGTGTCCCTCCCCAAATGGATGGTATATCTATACAGGTAGGTGTGTGTGTGTGTGTGTGTGTTGCTTTGCTTGTAAAAACACCCGGTTTATTTGTTTTGTGTCCAACGAGAAGTTGTCCTGTGCAAAATATTGTGTTTCACATTTGGAGGGGTCTCCACCAGGGCGAGCGCGTTTACCCCGGGGGCATGTCGAACCTGTTGAGGGACCTCGAGGAAAGCAGCACTTTTGGGGGGCATACATGTCCAAAAAGGTGCTCGAGAAAAAGAATAAAAAAAACGTTGACACCAAGGGGTCTTACCCAAAGCCATTGGAAGAATCCGAAGGGCGGATCTCATTACGCCTTCATGTCAAGTTGAGACTGTCCTCTCTAACCTCCAGCTGCCGAGGCTGTATGGCTAAGATCGTTTTAAGCTAAGGGGGTGTTCCATTTGAAACGAACACATCGGTAATCTCCATTTGGCGGTGAAAAGTCGGAAATCCGAAGCCCCCTTTTGTTCATTGACAGCATAGCCACCAAGAAAGCTCATCAGTGCCCGACCCAGCATCGTTCTCAGAACCCATTAAAATCTGAGCCCATAAGCTTCTTGTTGGGGGGAGCCTAGGTGTTTCCCCTTGCCAGGAGTTCGACTCTAGACATGAGGATTACTTGGATTCCATCTGAATCTGCAGGAAAAATAGGGGGCGTTCCCCTCCAAAAACTGACGAACCCGACACCCCCCTGCTAATAGAGGTGTATTGATCCGGGGTTACCGTTCAGCGCTTCCATTTGGGTGTCTCTTTTTTGGGTGGATCCAGCACATGGCTTCGGTTTTCCTTGGCTTCCCTTTAAGCACCGCCTAAAGAGGGGCACCAACTCCTGAAAAGCCGCACCTGGAGTCTCCTTCTGACCCTTCGAACATCGTTGCTTAGGGGGCATGACACCCATTCGGACATTTCGGACCATGTTCTCCGACTCCAGGCACCTCCACATGTTGGCCCCCCATTTTTCCTTCGACCGCGCTGACCGCATCCATCGATCCCGAACGCCGAAAGCGGAGATCGGATCGGATCGGAGCCTCTGGCCGGCGGAGGGCGCGAACTCCTCCAGCTCGTAGGGCGCGTCCCGGACATCGGCCCAGCTCTGCCTCGCGAATCTGGCTGTGGCGAATTCAAAAAACCGGGCCAGAATGGGTTGCCCCGGTAAGTGGAAAAATGGACCAACACCTGCGGTTTGCCCCTCCGATCGTTTAATTTTGAGCCACACCCTTTTCTCGGGTGGGTCGTCATTGGGACCTCGAGGCTCTGTTTGCCGTTTGGAGGGGCCGTTTCAGCAGCAAAATGGGGCTGTTTGAAGCTCGCCGCTCACCCGAACCAAATGGGGTGACCCTGTTTGGCGGTGACCGGACCTGTGGCATTTGGATGTGCCTGGAGTCTCCATGACTGTCTGATGACCCCGTTGTCTAAGGTGTCATGCAGGCTGCAGGTGTGTCTGATGTGCGCCAGCAGCCGACAACTGTCTTCTTTTTTGAGGGGTTGGGGGTTGGGCAAACTTTGTTTGGAGGGCTTTGGAGGTTCCCACTCTCTTTGGAAGGTAAACCACCCCTTTTGGGGTTCCCAAGTATACGACAAACCCCACGGGCGGTCCGAAAAAGGAACCTTGAATATGGGCGTCAAACTTTTTCATGGAGGGGCTGACCCCAAGTGAATGGTATGGCGGTTTCGAAGGGTTCACGTGCTTGTGAAAAAAGGAAGGATCCTGCTGCACGAAGCTGGTCAAAATGGGGCTTGGTGAGAGTGGTCCTTTGGGTTTCCCTCTAAACCCAGCTGGAGAAATGCACAAACACACACGCCCACTCACACACACACACACACACACATTCAAACCCTCACACACACAAGCACCCCTCTGTATCTGGTACTTGGGGGGCAACCCCTCAATTCGGGAATTCGAACATCGCAAATGAAGTTTGTCTCATCTGGAAGCGGTTACCAGCCAGAAAACCATGGTGGGAATTCCAGCTCGAGTGACGGAGATGGTTTCCTTCTACCCTGGAAGGTTGTCACAGAGTTCCTTACACATCCAGCCTAAAACCCAGCAAAAGGAACAATCCCGAAGAAGTGATGTTCAAAGTCACCAGGGGAAGAGAGAGGCCACCCCCCTGAGTGGGCGTAAAAAACGCCTCTCCGAAAAATAAAATAAAAATAAAAATAAAAAATAAATGGGGACGCCCCATGTGTCGTGGGTTCGGTCATGCTGTAGCAAAAAAAAACCAAGAAGCCCTCGCCGCGGGCCATGCCCAAACCGACAGGTGTTAATGTTGGATCGCGTGCGGTGAACCCAACGTGCGGTCCCTCTAAACATGACTGCCATGTGTTGTTTTCCCCTTATTTAAAAAAATATATGTGTGTGTGCGGTCTGCTTCTCTCTGATGTGTTGTTGTGCTCTTCTCTCTGTCTCTCTCAGTTGCTGTCTTTCTCTCTCTCTCTCTCTCTTTGTATGGGCATGAATTTCATCTAGGGCCCCTTTGGTGGACATCATAATGCGGTGGGGATTCATGTCCAAGTGGTTCCTTACTAAAATTCAAAACTGAGCGGCTCGTTGCTTATCGGTTTTTGGTTGCCACCGCCACATGTCTTGCACCCAATCCGCCAGTCGGTATCGGGCGGACCTGATCCTGCAAACCCACCAACTTTCCAGCGCCTGCCTGCGTGCCTCGGCAAGCCTTTCAGCTGCTTCACCTGCCCTTCACCTCTTCACCTTCTTCTTTTGGTGTACCACTGTGTCATGGAAACATCCGGTAGCTTGAGCTAAGGGCACACAGAGTCTGTCTGGAAGACGATCTGCTTGTCACGCTGGTACTTGCTGGCAATGGGCGCCCAATCACGCTGCGCGATAGCCCCAATCCATCCAAAAACTTGTTGGTTTCGTCTCTTTTCTTTGTTTTTGGGGGGGATGCAGCATGTGCATGCATGCTGCCGACTCAATTCCGGAAGGCCTCCCTTTGCTGAACATCTGCCCAAGGCCAAGGAACCTTAGTTTCATAGAACAAGATTTAACAAGATGGTCTCGCCTTGCTGACAAAGTGCCCATTGGCTTGTTGCTTTCCCTCCCCAGATTCACATGGGACCCAACAATCATTTTCAGAGCGCCCTACAACCCATCATTCCCTTTAAAACCAACCGGGGGAACTAGCAAAGAAACACGAAAACGACAACCCAACAATCACAGAGGAAATAACAAATAAACACGAAACCAAACAAAAAAGGAAGAACAAAAAACAAAAACAAAAGAAAACAACCACCCAGCCATCACGATCTTTAGCGAGCACCCTCCGTTTGGGGCCTTTGCGTTTTTTGGTACCCAAACCGATTTTTCGCCGCGCCTGGGCCTGAAGCCGCCCACGGTGCCTGGCCCAACGACGACGCAAAACGCGACCCCCAAAACGCGAACGCGTGAGGCAAAAGGACGGCAGAAAGGTACAAAATGAAGGGAAGACAGGGGCAAGAAGTGGAAAAGGTAAGTGAAGCCTGGCAATGAAGACCACCAAATGGCGAACATTTGGCCAACATTGGGCCACATAAAAGATACAAGGTCAAACTCAGGTCATAAGGCCTATCAGGTCTCGGGGTCCGGGCAGGTTTCCAGCAAGGAAGTGCAAGGAAATGAGGGGAGGAAATAGGAAGTCGACATGGCAGGAAAGCAACGGGAAATGAAAGGGAAACAAAGGGGAACTGAAAGGGACATGAAAGGGACAGAAATGAAAGACAAGGGGAGTGCAGGGGGAATGAAAGGGAAACAGAGGACAAAGCAACCAATGGCACGACGGGAGATGTGGGGAACAGACTCGCAACGAAAGAACGGGACATGCATGGAAAATGAAGCGGACATACCGACAAAAATGACAGGGACATGAAGGGGGAGTTGAAAGGAATGGAAGGGACATGACCAGAACATCATGGGAAACGTGAAAAGGGCATGAAGGGGAAATCAAGGGGAAAGCCATTAGCGAGATGACAGTTCAGGGTCATGAAGGGGCAGTGCCCGGACATCGAGGCAACTCAGGGGGGACGTGACGCTGCAATGCAGAGAGAGAGAGAGAGAGAGAGAGACAGGGAGAGAGCGGGAGAGAGAGAGAGAGAGAGAGTGAGAGAGAGAGAGAGAGAGAGAGAGACACAGAGAGCGAGAAAGAGAGAGAGCGAGAGAGATAGAGACAGAGCCAGAGTCAGAGAAAGAGACAGAGAAAGAGACAGACAAAGAGAGAGAGAGAGAGACACGGAAAGACAGCGAGAGAGAGAGAGAGAGAGACAGAGAGAAAGAGCGAGAAAAAGAGAGAGAGAGAGAGAGAGACTAGGTCCTCCAGTAGAGAGGTTAGAATAAGGGTGCCCTTTTTCTGTAGAGGGGCGTGGACAGGAAAGAAACAGCGAGACAGAAAGAGACACAGAGAGAGAGAGAGAGATAGAGAGATAGAGAGATAGAGAGATAGAGAGATAGAGAGATAGAGAGAGACAGAGACAGGGAGATTGAGGAGAGAGAGGCTCGGGGGGATGGGAAGGATGGGGAGCAGAGGGAGGGAGAGAGGACGACAGAACACGCGGGGGAGGAGACAAGGGAGAGAGGAAGAAGGAGAAGAGGGAGAGGACAATGTGGGCGGACTGAGCCGGAGGCTCTAAAGTTAGGAAACCCTTCCTTAGGCACCAAACCACCAATCCAAGCCACCAACTAACACTTACCCAAATGTTGGAAAGCAAAGTAGCACTTATCCAAGGCAAGACTTGCCTCATAACTTGTACCATTCAAGTCACCGCGAGGTGGCCGGCTTAAGGAGTGCTACCAAATCACCCTAGAAACTGCAGTGCTGTGAACTCTAATTGGGGATATGGACTTTGTGGTGATCCATGGTTTCAGCCTGGGGAAAAAATGGAGGGCACGATCCTGGGGGACCTAGTCCAGTTCAGGTGTGTCGTCCGCCGAACCTTGAGGATTGGTCATGCTCGAACGAACTCTGGCTGCCTGGAGTGCACGGGAGGGCACTCACGCCTTCCGTGTTCCAAGTGGTGAATGGGCATGAGTTTTAATTAGGGACCCTTTGGTGGACACCAAAACTCGGCGGTGATTCATGTCCAATCGCCTTTGAGGATGGTTCCCACTCTTAAAACTGAGGCGCCTGAGAATCCAGTCGTTGACCCTGGGTCCCACGAGGATGGTTGTCCAGCTTTTTTCCATACCTCACCATCTCCCAGCACACATGAAAGTGCACAGCCAGTTTCTGAAGGTGTGCCATCCTTTTGAGGCACCCCCCCATTTGGCTGGTTTTAAAGGGAAGCCAGAAGGACCCCATTGCCATTTTTGGGGCTCCCGCGAAAAATGAAAACCACACGCACTTGTCTTCCGAGGCAGGGGAATCCTTGTCAGCGTCTTTTGTGAGGGTTCCCTTTTGGGGGTGGGTTTTAAGGGAAAGCATAAGACTCATTAGACAACCCACCATTTTTGTTTGGGGCGGCGGGGGGGTCCGCTGAAAAAACAGACCCTTCTGGAAATCGAACACTTGAACAACCAGCTCGGGGCCCACGTCACTGAGGCCAAAGGCTTCGCTTCAGTGGCCAGCACATGTTGCTTCTTTTTGACGAAGCACGGAGGGGAAGTACATCCATCTGTCCAAAAACCCGCAAGGTAGGGGACACCACTTGAAAATGGGTACACCTCGAACATGGGAGGGGCAATGGGCCAAAAAACAGGGGCTGCCTGGATTTCCAAACAAATCAAAAGTTGATGAGTTTACGGGGCGTCCACTGAAACAATTGCCTCTTTTGGAGGATGCAACAAGGGGAATGGAGGAAGCCTTGTCTGTGGGAGTGCAATCCTAGATTCGCATTCGGGAACGTCAGAACCCGACAGCGGGGTGAGAGTAGATGGTGCAATTCCCGTTGGCAAGTATAAAGCGGGTGAATACACCCACATCTCAGTTGGTGCGTTCGGGCCCGGAAATGCAAGATCACCTATTAGGCCCATGACAACAAGTGGTTGCCAGAAAGGGAAAACTGAAAGCTCCGAATATAATGTTGACGCCATACTCATCAACCCCAGTTTATTGATAGGAGAGGTGTCCGAGTGTTTAGTGGGGAATCATTACTGTTGGAGGCCCCTATTAACACACTGAGGTTGGTTCATATGGGGTCACCATTGCCCTTGGATTTAAAGGTAAACCAAGAGCTGCTGATTCAAAGCTTTTAGAGACAAACCTTCTACCTGTCCTCAGACCCCCCTCTTGGATCTTGCCGGTGCTCAGGGAATGAGAAATGGAATGACCCCAAGAAAAACCAGACCCAACTGCTGGTTTCCTTTCAAGGGACCCTGCCTTCAAGGGGAACTTCCTTTAAGGCGACTTTCCTTTAAGGGGACCAAAGCCCAGGATTCAACCACCTTCCCTGTTCGCACCAGCAAGACATGGACCCCCCCCCCTTCCCCGCTTTTCGACCGCACGCACCAACCAAAAAAAAAGGCTTCTCGGCCTGGCGCCGGCTGCGCTACTGGCGCTGGCACGGGCACGGGCTGCACTGGCTGCACCGGCTGCGGCTGCACCGGCTGCGCTCCTGCGTAACCCCAAAACGGGGGGGAGGAACGTGCCATGGACACTTGGAGTATATGCTTCCGCCAAGACCCCCAACAAACCCAATACCCTAAATGAAGGAGGTTGCAAAATAGACCCCAAGTGTCCACCATAAGGGGGGGAACAGACCCCAAAGAGCTGGAGAATTGGAGCTTTGTGATTGCCAAATCCACTTCTCGCACCGTTCAGAACTGCAGACACCCAACGGAAGGATTCGATCCCCCCTTTAAATACCAACAAGCGTTAGTTTCCTGTGGTCTCAAAGCGGATGCAGGATTTCGTCCATACACGATATTATTCACCAAGTCGAACTATTGAAGGAATTGGAAACTGGCTGCCAAGAAAACCTCCCAAACCCTTGGCGCATTTGCTGGCTGTTCTCTCCTTCTTAGTTGCTTTTCCCCAAGAGAAGCAAAAAAGCCAAGAAAAAGACTTGGTGAGTGAGCTCGTGTTTCCACTCGGCGAGCTCGGACCATGTTGAGTGCAGACCAGTTGCCGTTTTGGCTTCGCCCCGGATGGTTACCCTCCCACCAGGCAACGTGGAAGTGCACAGACACCTGTACAAAAACTACTTTCCTCTTGGAAAGGGCCTTTTTGCACTTCCATGTTAAGTGGTCGGAGGGTACAAAGTTGGGCGAAAGTAGATGGCAGAATTATTCTTTTGGGTTACTCGTCCCCTTTGCTTACCACATAAATTCCACAGTTCTCAAGACACCCCCAAAGACGGGACCCTTGTAAAAAGGCGCTCTATTACATAGCCCCTTAAAGGCCTTGTTAGCCAGCCCCTATTTGGATTGGGGGGCCTCTATGAGCCCTTCACAGCCATAGGAATAAATGAAAGGAACCGTGACGTCTACTTTCAGCTGGTCTAATACGCTTGTGTAGACATCACCAGCGTTGTCCACCATGGTCTAAAGGGATTTCGGGCGCTCAGCCATGCTTGGAGGACCCTCAACCAAGTGCCAGGAAGCTTCAACGAAGCTTGCTTTGGGTTGTTGGCTCAATAGTAATGCTAGATTGAGTAAACCAGGAAATGACTGGAATTAGAACCGTGATTATTGGAATATCTTTCTATCTATCTACCTATCTACCTACCTATCCATCCACCCACCCACCCACCCACCCATCCATCTATCCAGCTATCCATCTATCTGGGCAAGTGGCCACAAAAATAGGATGTGGACTTTAAAACCGAATTAAGTCATGATCCTAGGAGAACAGCGTGTGTAAGTGTTCTGCATATGGGTGTGACATTTATCAGTGGACCCTTTGGTGCACATCAGTTTGGTGGGGATTCATGTTCACCAACGACATTGGACGTGGTTGCATCATGAAATTCATTGCCACATGGGCCTGCCTTCTTCAGGGGACTCTTCAAATTGGCGGTTTTCCTTGTTAGTTTCCATTTAAACACCACAAAACAGGGGCACCACCAAAAAAAACATGTTCCAGCAAATACATCCGCTTGGATGTCGGGGCAATCCGATCCCTTCGTCCGGCTCGCCGGCCTCGCTCCGGCTTCCAAATCGGCAGCGTCCACACGCTCTCGCTGGTCTCCTGGCGGGGTCTCGGACTTCTGAGGAATCCCAGGAAAATAACCCTTACTCCAAATACCCGCTGATTGTTAGTTTCATTTTTTTGGGGGAAAGCCTGGTTTTCCAGGAGAGAATGGCGGAAGGTAGACTGATAGTTACTTTCAAGAAAGTCATTTGGGCCCGCCCGCAGGCGTCCCAAATTTTGAGGCACCCATCCAGGAGCCTTTCTGATTTTCCGCATTGCAGGTTGGTTTCAATGGAACCCAAAAGGAAAGCAGTCGTTTTGGGGGGGTCCAAATTCTTATTTTGACACCCCACATCGTTCCCGTAAACCCTGCCTCGCGAAAGCTCAGATTCGAATGGGCAGGTTTGCCTTTTTAGGGGACCCACCCAAATGGCGGTGATCCTTGTGGCTTGCCTTCAAATCCACTTGCGCTTTTCCTTTGAAGCCACAAAAAAGAGGTACCCTCAACAAAAAGATACCCAGAAATCGCGATCCCGGTCCACTCGTCGTCCCAAGACCAAGCGACTCAAAAGGACGGATATCCGCGCCCTTGCGTGGGGCGATCCCGAAACTTCACTTCTTACCCGCCATTTGCATGTGAGAACCCTGCTCAAGTCATTGACGGAAAAAGACATCCATCCATCAGGATTCTTAAGATCCAACATGAAGCTGGACAAGCGGACATGTGCATCCACTACAATCAGCAGACTGGCATGATCTTGATCGTTGAGGACAACAAGCCGAGACAACAACTAGGGACATCTACCTTGGTCTCTGACTGCCCCCCTCACTCGATCATGGGCAAAACTAATCCTTTCAAGCTTTGAAACGAGAATTTGACACTGACTATTCCAGGCGAGCCCTCGGCTCTAGAGTGAGCCCAAGTTTTCACGCCTAATCGCCAAAAACAAGTGGTAGGTTCACTTCGAGAGAGAAAAAACAAGTTATGATGTTGACAACCCTCAACACCGATTCAAAAAGAAAAACGGCCTTGCTGACTGCCATTGGCAACCCCCCGAACCCCCTCCAAACTGGCAATCCGCTTTGAAGTCTGATTCGAAATTCGGCCCCCCAAGAAAGACCGATCCGGCCTTGTTCCAGTAATAAGTCTTCCCGGTTTCCGGGTGCCTGAGGCGGTAGAAGCCGAGGTGCGGCCCTAACATGATTACTCCCCAAAAGATGAACATGAAGCCAAAAAAAAACTGCAATTTGTAGAGGAAACTCCATTTGGGGGGTGGGTTTCAGGTGGGTTCATGTTTTTGTAGGGGATTACATATTTGTTCTTTGCACAGTCAAGGGGAAAAATGGGTGGACCCCAAACCAAACACATGGCAAGGCACTACCATCCTAGTATGAGCCTGGACGACTTGTTCCAAATTCTGCCGGCGGATGACTGTTCTTGGCTTTCCAGCACCTTCCTCACACTCGTACCGGAAGAGATCGGGCCACCCAGCAAACTGTTGCGCTGTCTGCGCCCACATCTGCGCACGGCAATTACTCAAATGGGCTTGTCTTTTTGAGGGTACCCCTTTTTGTGGTTGTCAAACGGACACCAACTCACTTCCTGAGTGGATGGCCCAAAAAAAGTCCGAACTTTTTGTATACCGCTAAAGTGGTCTTCCCAAAAAGTGGCAAACGTCCATGAACTCAGGGAGTGATCCAACAAGAACACCGCCAACAGCTCACCAACAATAGTGAGTGGGGGGCTGAGCTAGCGGATTCTGAACATGAGGCAATGCCTGGGGTGATGCTTGCGGGGTCCGATTTTTTGGGGGGGGTAAGCTGGTACGGGGCCCATCCAGTGCATGGTTGACATATACAGTCAATACACTGCATGATGCATAACTCAATCTACACACATTACATGTGTTACACACATTACGCACATTATACTTATACAGATCTACACGCACTACATGTTTTACATGTCATAATCACATCTTGTTCCTAACACCCAAGCCGCCCCCGCGCCCAACCACCACCACCCCAAAAAACCGACCCACCCACAGCGACCGGTGGCTGAGGTCTTTACTTCTCTGCCGCCCAAACCACCCTGCCGAAGAACGTGGATGTGTCTGGATATGTGTCTCACGGTTTCATACCTCCCACATGGATTTCGGGTTTACTTTTGGTTTCCCTGAAAAAGACTAAAAGGCATCCCCCAAAAGAACAAATTCCACGCTCATCTGTCAAAATGTGCAGTCTTGTGACCAAGCATATTGGATTTACTCTTGGTTGCCCTTTAAGCCCAAATAAAAGGGTACCCTCAAAACACGCATACACACACAACCATCTGCAAAGCGGATAAATATCCACCAACGTGCAAACCCAACTGGAAAAGGACCCACCAAAAACGGAATGTGTCCAGTTTCTCATTCCCTTTGATCCATGGTTATGTTGGTGTTACAATTCGAACACCTGAAGTAAAGAAGCTACAACATCTAGGTAAGCGCGTTCTACCTCGAATCGGTGAGCTCGCCATAGAATAGGCAAATGGCAATGAATTCGAGGGCCCTGTTTTTGCCCTCGTAAGATCCCAAGCCCCTTCTTTTATTTCCCAAACTATTGGGAGCCTATTTTCTGGACCCCCCCGAACCTGTTGTGGGCCGGTTCACAAGCTGGAGGAACGCAAACGGTGTGGGGCTGGAAAAGCGAAGAGGTCCAACATCCCTTCACCTTCGCGAGGACCGGGTGAGGATTTTGGGCCAGCTGAGTCCGAGCCGGGATTCAAATATTTTCCGTGTGAGTCCTAGACCCAGTGGAAGGTGTGTGTTCTTTTTGGGGGGGAGCACCGGGGTCTGCGATCCTGCCGGGAAAAGACAGGAATGGGCGAGTGATGCTGCGGGCGGAATTGCGGCCGGATCTGCAGCAACAAGTGGGCACAAACACACAGTGGGCGTTGCTTTTGTCCAAACGTTGATACCTTTGTGTGCCTGACTCGTGCCTTGCGTGTGTTTGAGGCTTGTCTGGTTTCGCATGAGTTTTACGATTAAAAAAAACAACAACGGGGAATCTGCAACCCTGCGCAGAAATCGAAACAGCCAATCCAAAAGGCCACATAAGATCATGTTGAATAAAGCAGCGCCAATCAAAGAAATCAGACTGGGCTGTCCTGCTCGCCAGTGCGAGCAAAATTTCCCGCCCGCGCCCGAAACCCAAGACGGTTCGAAGATGGTTCTACTCAGGCTGCGGGGGCTTGTCTCTGTTCGTGTCTCGGTACAAAATTGTTGGGACGGTTTTTTCAGGGAAACAAAAAAAGGAGAACCCAGGCCGATGCCCGTTTTGAGGGCCCGATGCCCATTTTCAGACGATTTCCATATGGGCCTGCACCTTATCCCAATGTGAAACCAGGTAGAACAGGGCTGTGGGAAATGGAATCCAACAACAAAAAGGGCCTAAAGACATTTCCCCACCCATAAGAGGGGAAAAACCCACAAGTATCACAGTGGTTGGAAAAAAAGACCTGGTGATTTCCCCACCCTCCAGGTAGAACCACCCAAACTCGGGGCTCATCGAAATGGAGCGATCCGAATCCCTCACTCCGATGTTCCGGTCAGCCCCACGAGTCGATGTGTGAGTCGGAGAGAAACCTGGTTCGACTGGTCTAGCCATTAAGAAATACAAAAGCCAAAGAGACAAAGAGAGGGCCGCCATTGGCAAGGCTTCTTGGGCCGATTCGCCGCCAAGTTCGTAAGTGGTTGGTGGCCTAAGTGATAATTGCTATTAATGGTAACCCCTGATGAATAAACCTGGTTGATTAACAGGGGGGCGTCCCCTTTTAGTGGGGATTCATCACTTTTGGAGTTGGAACACCCCCCTAATACTGGGACGGGTTTATTTATCCTGGGTCAACATTGCTGGCTTGTACCCCAGGTGGCTCACCACAGACACTGGCGAATCGAGCATAGCTTGGCAAGTCGCCCTTCACCGAGGGGTCCCGTGGCTTTTTGGGACCCGCTGGGACCGGAACGAGGGTACCCAGACCTTCAGAAGCCACCAACCGACTAGCCCGTCACAACCAAAGGGATACCTGATGGATGAGATGTTGCCCCAATGTAGGATTATGGCCAGGTATCCTCCCATCATCCAATGTAATGTCCTTGGATGGCGAAATGCTGACCCAGGTCTCAACATGCTTGGATTCAGGTGAGGTGTTCGTGAGGTGAGGTTTTAGCGGAATGTCAATTTAACATCCTGGGATGGTGGTTTCAAAACGAACAACAACACATGTCTGGTGTTCTTCCACAACCAGAACAACGACAGCAACAGCGACAACGAAGACAGCGACAACAGCGGCATCAACAAAGGCAACATCGAACGACAATGGAACTTCACCAGTGCAGGCCTGGCAAAGGGAAACTCGGAGCAATTGCGGTCACTGGACAAGTGGTTAACAGCCCCGGTTGCTGCATGTGCCCAAACGCGCAATATGTACGCTGCCTTGCTGAGGGCGCTGATCATATGCATTGCTCAAGCAGTGGAACCAAGATAGACCGGGTATGAGAACAAAACATATTCCCCTTGGTTGGTTAGGTCATGCCGAGTCATGCCACATAGTGGTCATTGGTGTTCTTAGAACTTTCTTAGAAGAGATTCGTTGATGGGTTCAGCATAGGTGCTTTTGGTAACATAGACGGCCCTGGTACATGGAACAGAACCAATCTAAACCGGTGGAACCCATCTATTTCTACTCAAATTACCCTAAAAAGGCGCTGAGAGAGTTGGGGAATCCCTAATCACCCCGAACACTTCCCCAAGGCTTCAAACTCTGGGGTGGTCGTCATCATTCATAGGACTGGATATGTGTCAAAAGGATTCAAACCCAATGGATTTCGATTTCGAAATGGGTACCCTCAAACAACCCCCCAACCTCTCTTGTCCCCATTCCTTGCCTCACGCCGGGGGGAGGATCCCAAAGGACGTCCTCTTTGGAAGCGTTCCAGTAATACCTGGCCGTATGCGTCCTCCGTTTACTTTGGAGGAACCCAATGCAGACCAGTGGTCATAGGAGAAAAAAAAAAGGCCGCTCTTCTTTTGGTCCTCTTGATAAAGGTCCGTTCCACCCCCTTTTGAGGGGTCCACTATGGGTAACTGGTTGGTTTTAAAGACATGGAAGCCCCACCTGGAGGTCTGGGTTTAAGCTGGGCCGAAGCTGATCTTTGGCAAACATACGGAACGGCACAGAAACCTTCTTCCTGGTGCAGCTGCAAACCAGAGACAAAGGCATTGGCATTGGCGAACAACCCCTCCAAGCTGCTGGGAGAAGCCGAAAAAGGAAGAGACAGGCTCCGGGATATCTGAAGCCATCACGTGTTGAAACAAGTTATCACGTGCATGCCCATCACGCAAAGGACGCCTTGTGACTTTGCAGGAGGTCCCTTAATCGCTCACATGAACATTCATACCCCCTCTACAGTGGGCAATCTTTCTGGCCGGCTATCCGCACTTGCATGGCCACAC
>CAUJNA010000600.1:122500-125000 GCA_963377175.1 Effrenium voratum | reverse complement strand
ATACATACATACATACATACATACATTACAATACATACATACATACATACATACATACATACATACATACATACATACATACATACATACATACATACATACATACATACATACATTACATACAATACATACATTACATACATACATACATACATACATACATACATACATACATACATACATACATACATACATACATACATACATACATACATTACATTACATTACATTACATTACATACATACATACATACATACATACATACATACATATATACATTACATTACATTACATTACATTACTTTACATTACTTTACTTTACATACATACATACATACATTACATACATACATTACATACATACATACATACATACATACATACATACATACATACATACATACATACATTACATACATACATAAAATACATACATACATACATACATACATACATACATACATACATACATACATACATACATACATACATACATACATACATACATTACATTACTTACTTACATACATACATACATACATACATACATACATACATACATACATACATACATACATACATACATACATACATACATACATACATACATAATTACATACATACATACATACATACATACATACATACATACATACATACATACATACATACATACATACATACATACATACATACATACATACATACATACATACATACATTCCATACATACATTCCATACATACATTACATTACATTACATTACATTACATTACATTACATTACATTACATTACATTACATTACATTACATTACATTACATTACATTACATTACATTACATTACATTACATTACATTACATTACATTACATACATACATACATACATACATACATACATACATACATACATACATACATTACATACATTAATACATACATACATACATACATACATACATACATACATACATACATACATACATACATACATACATACATTACATTACATACATACATACATACATACATACATACATACATACATACATTACATACATACATACATACATACATACATACATACATACATACATAAATACATTACATACATACATACATACATACATACATACATACATACATTACATACATACATACATACATTACATACATACATACATACATACATACATAACATACATACATACATACATACATACATACATACATACAAACATACATACATTACATACCTACATACATTACATACATACATACATACATTACATTACATTACATTACATTACATTACATTACATTACATTACATTACATTACATTACATTACATTACCATACATACATACATACATTACATACATTACATACATACATACATACATACATACATACATACATACATACATACATACATACATACATACATACATACATACATACATACATAAATACATTACATTACATACATACATACATACATACATACATACATACATACATACATACATACATACATACATACATACATACATACATACATACATACATACATATATACATTACATTACATACATACATACATACATACATACATACATACATACATACATACATACATACATTACATACATACATACATACATACATACATACATACATACACTACCGTACCTTACCTTACATTACAATACATTACATTACAATACATTCCTTACACTTCATACATACATACATACAGACATACATACATACATACATGCATGCATGCATACATACGTACATACATTACCTTACCTTACATTACAATACATTACATTACAATACATTCCTTACATTTCATACATACATACATACATACATTACCTTACCTTACCTTACATTACAATACAATACATTACACTTACCTTACCCTACATTACATTACATTGCAATACATTACATATGAGTCATACATACATACCTACATACATTACCTTACCTTACGTTGCCTTACCTTACATTGCATTACAGTACAGTACATTACGTTTCATTCATACATACAGTACCTTACCTCACCTTACCTTACATTACAATACATTATTACAATACATTCCTTACATTTCATACATACATACATTACATTACCTTACCTTACCTTACCTTACATTACAATACATTACATTACAATACATTCCTTACATTTCATACATACATACATACATACATTACCTTACCTTACATTACAATACACTACATTACAATACATTCCTTACATTTCATACATACATACATGCATACATACATTACCTTCCTTTACCTTACCTTACATTACAATACATTACATTACATTACATTACAATACATTCCTTACATTTCATACATACATACATACATACATTACCTTACCTTACCTTACATTACAATACATTACATTACAATACATTCCTTGCATTTCATACATACATACATACATACCTTACCTTACCTTACCTTACATT